>NW_026845477.1:129026428-129153928 GCF_025583915.1 Anolis sagrei ordinatus | reverse complement strand
GGCCAAGGTCTTTAGGCACTGCACCCAGTGTGCCAATCACCATTGGGACCACCTTGACTGGCATGTGCCAGAGTCTTTGCAGTTCGATCTTTAAATCCTCATATTGTGTCAGCTTTTCCCATTGTTTCTCTTCAGTCCTGCTGGCTCTTGGAATTGCAACATCAACAATCCATACTTTGTTTTTTAACACAATCATGAGGTCAGGAGTATTGTGCTCCAAAACTCAGTCTGTCTAAATTTGGAAGTCCCAGAGGAGTTTGACATGTTCATTTTCTGTAACTTTTTCCAGCTTGTGATCCCACCACCAGTTCTTTGTCACAGGCAGATGGTATTTGTGGCACAAGTTCCAATGAATCATCTGAGCAACAGTGTTATGCCTCTGCTTGTAGTCTGTCTGCGCGATCTTCTTGCAGCAGCTGAGGATCTGATCTATTGTTTCATCTGCTTCCTTGCAGAGTCTACATTTGGGATCTGTTGTTGACTTTTCAATTCTGGCTTTGATGGCATTGGTTCTAATGGCTTGTTCTTGGGCTGCCAGAATCAGGCCGTCTCCTTTTTCAAAGTCCCATTTGTGAGCCACATCCATGTTTTTCTTTGTCTATTACTATTATTATTATTATTATTATTATTATTATTATTATTATTAATTTGTGGGGGAAAGGAATTGATTACACATAACTAGTTATTTCTAACTAGTTATTTCCAAGCCCAGCTGGAATGGGGGAGAGCCGCCTATGGGATTTCTACTTTGTGTGCCAAAATAACTTAGCTGGCTTTTAGAGCTCTTCACCCTGACTGGTGGAGGAGACACTTAACACACTGTATCAGGCAATAAAATGTTTTAGCTTTTCCCTGTTAAAGAGCTGTAATGGACTCAGAGGTCATCCAATCCAAACCACAAAACTCCTCAGCCTTAAGAAATAATTCTCCCCAGCACTTGCTTATCTTAATTCTCCGGATTGCTCCATTGCTCATCCATTCTTGCAGCTAGGAAGCACTTCCAGAGGCCTACGCTATGCCTGCTTTGCTGCAACTGGTTCGTCTCACCCTTCCCAGAGGGATACAGTTAAGCAGCCTGTCATTCTCCCTCCGTGTGACATCTTTTTCAGACATCCAAAATGGCTTTTATGATTTTAGCCCTCCCACCGCCACCACCTTAATCTTCTTTCCTCGGAGCTGGTCATGTCCAGCTCCTTCAGCTTTTCCTCATACATCATTCATTCAAAACCCTCTGCCAGCTCGCTTCTCTTCTGAATCATTCTTGAAACATGGACCGCAAATCTCAATCCGCACTCCAGGGGTGCTTATCATCACCGCCCCCACCCTCAGGGAAGCAAACCATCCGGCTTTCGGCAACCCACTTCAAAATAGCATTGGCCTTTTTTTCTTCTGCTGCAATCGCATCTCATTGCTGACTCATTTCGATCCCAGGTCAGAATTAGCTGGAGATCTGTGGCCCTCGAAACTAGAGGCGGGACTCCCCAAAGAGCAGTAATTAGTGTGCTAGGGATGTCTACCAATATTTCCGACTTTCTCTTCTTCCTCACATGCTGTTCTAGGCAGGAAAAGTGGCCCCCATAGATCAACCACAGGAGTAGTTTGGGATAAAGGCAACAAACTGCATGTGATGGTATCTGTTGTGACTGTTGAGGATCTAAACGTTTGCTAATTTTATTCTCGCATGCAAGAAAGTTATTTTTCAAATCCTCTACCTGCTGGCTGAGATTTTTTAGAGCTTTATTGTTCTTTGGGACTTGAAAAACAAATCCAAAATACCATTTTGCCCAGAAAACAGTCAACTTCATTAGACTGCTTCACATCAAACAGTTAAATCAAGTGATATGTCACAGGGTGTTCTAGAGTATAGAGAGGTGGTTCTTAACCTGTGTGCTGGTAAGCTGTATTTCTGGCATTGGAGAGGGATTGGCTGGTGACTGCTGGAAGAGCACTTTGGTTTTCTCGATGTTCGATGACAGGCCTAGCTTCTCGTATGCTTCTGCAAAAGTTTTTAGAGTGGTTTGTAGGTCTTCTTCTGAATGTGCACAAATGACATTGTCTTCAGCATATTGGAGTTCTATAACAGATGTAGCAAGAGCCTGTGCAATCACCACTGATCTCTTCCTTTGAAACCAGTGATGGGAATCATGTGAAACTCCATCAATTATTGGAATGCAACTCCCATGGGCAACGGCAATTCAGTAACATTTGGGTAGCCACATGAATCCTATACTTTGTCGGAGGCTTTCATGGCTGGAATCACTGGGTTGTTGTAGGTTTTTTCGGGCTATATGGCCATGTTCTAGAGGCATTCTCTCCTGATGTTTCACCTGCATCTATGAGGATGCTTGCTATAGATGCAGGTGAAACGTCATGACAGAATGCCTCTAGAACATGGCCATATAGCCCGAAAAAACCTACAACAACCCAATCCTATACTTATTTTATATGGAGATACCAAGGACTGAAACTGGGGTCATAAGTATTCAAAATGGAATCTCTGTTCTTGAACTATCATCCCCTGGATTTGGGCAGCTACAAGGCCTTTCAAAACCTGAAAGTGTGTGCTTGGAAAACCAACAGCATCTCCAGGCAGTAGATTTAGTTTGTTAAAACCCCAATTTAGCTAAGGTTACTATGTAAAGTGAAGTGCTTTCCCATTTATCGCATCCACTGTGAAAACTGACATTACTGCATCAAAGCCATTGAAGTCATTAGAGGCCTCCAGAGCATGAAGATCACCCAATTTCAGGGTCAACCACTCTCTCACATCCTCATCCAACCAAGTCTATGCTCACTGCGAGTTCAAAGATGAAAATCAGGACATTTCTTATGCAGTTACATAACCTCCCTATTCCCATGCCAGGGATCACTGCCTGAGCTTCCCATCAACACCCGTACATCTTGCGGAAAGCTCTTCGCTCCCCGCTTCCTGTGACTCCATATCACCACCAGTTTGTAAAACGAAGACAGTTTTTGTTACTAAACTGTATGTCTCCTTTTAAAAATTAATCCTAAGAATTGTTAATGACACAACAGATCTGGCTGTCCTTACAGCTTAGCTGCTCCCTACGTCCAAATAGTTCCTCTCGGCAATGAAACAAATCCAATAGCATTTAGTGGATGGATCAGCAGTTACGGGAGAGGAAGGAAAAAACAAAGCAATGTGGCATTTGATGCCCACAGATGATTTTTATGGCTGTTGCTCAGTTTTAATGGGCTGTAATGCAGTTTCAGCTTGATGATATGTTATGATGACCTGACGTTTATGGTGTCCCTATGAAATTTTGTTCACCACCTTGGGATGAGCAGCTCTGCCTCGACTGGTCTTTAGGGGGTGATGGTGAGCCAGGAAACACTGCTTAGCAGCACTACTACCAGACAAATATTCGCGTGTTTGCATGTGTTTATAGAAGTGGGATTCCAAATATAGTTTGGAGCTAAAAATGACTCTTCCCAACATAATAGCTAATAATTCCATGGCAAATCCAGTTTTTAGTCTGAACTTTAAGGAAACTTTCCTTTTGGGCAAAGGGTTCACCTCTTTAGAAAAGTCATTAAAGTGTGGACCCAAAGTGGATTCATTGTTTGCTGATAATGGAAAGAATTATCAGCAAACATCTCAGGTCTCAAAAATCAAAAGACACAGATTATACCCCTAACAGTATTACAGAGGGGCAGAGATAATGAATACGAAGGCTAAAATCTGTTGCATACTCATATTCTTACAACTACCCTTACAGCACCAGAAAATGGGAGTACTCCAGAACATGTTTGTGCAAATGCCCTACTGCAGTGGTTCTCAACCTGGGGGTCGGGACCCCTGGAAGGGTCACGAGGGAATGTCAGAGGGGTCACTGAAGACCACCAAAAAACAGTATTTTCTGTTGGTTATGGGGGTTCTATGTGGGAAGTTTGGCCCAATTCTGTCGTTGGTGGGGTTCAGAATGCTCTTTGATTGTAGGTGAACTACAAATCCCAGCAACTACAACTCCCAAAATGTCAAGGACTATTTTCCCCAAACTCCACCAGTGTTCACATTTGGGCATGTTGAGTATTCGTGCCAAGTTTGGTCCAGGTCCATCTTCGTTTGAGTCCACAGTGCTCTCTGGATGTAGGCGAACTACAACTCCAAAACTCAAGGTCAATGCCCACCAAACCCTTCCAATATTTTCTGTTTGCCATGGGGGGTTCTGTGTGCCAAGTTTGGTTCAATTCCATTTTTGGTAGAGTTCAGAATGCTCTTTGATTGCAGGTGAACTACAAATCCCAGCAACCACAACTCCCAAATGACATAATCAACCCACCCCCAACCCAAATTTGGGCGTATCAAGTATTTGTGCCAAATTTGGTCTAGTGAATGAAAATAAATCATGTGTGTCAGATATTTACATTACGATTGATGACAGTAGCAAGATGATAGTTATGACGTAGGAAGGAAAATAATTTTATGGTTGGGGGTCACCACAACATGAGGAATTGTATTAAGGGGGTCGCAGCATTAGGAAGGTTGAGAACCCCTGCCCTACTGTCTGTGTAAGTATTTGTCTATTTCCTAAGGTGCATGAGTGAGAACCCTAATGGAGGCATGTCCCTAATTCTCAGAGAAATTCAAAGGCAGAAGTGCAAGCTAGACATTTATGAGCTGCAATTGCTTGTACAACGGTGCAACCTATCATAAGAATATGCTTGTATCAATACCTATCGTTATTTGTAGTGTGTCTTCAAGCCGTTTGCAACTTATAGTAATTCATTTGTTCAGAAGGAGTTTCCCTCTGAAGCTAAGAGAATTCAGCTTGTTCAATGCCACCCAGTGGGTTTCCATGGGCAAGCATGGATCGACGCCTGGTTTCCAGAGTCACAGTTAAATACTCAAAACACGTTGGATCTCATAAATAGCTATACAAATGTTAAATAGTATCTTGGTATACACAAGTGTTCTTGACTACTTACTACAGATTGAGCATCCCTTGTCCAGAATTTTGAAATCCAAAACAATCCAAAATTGTCCATATGGGTGGCTGAGATAACGATACCTTTACTTTTTGATGGTTCAAGGTACACAACATTTGTTTCATGGACAAAGTTATTAAAATATTGCACAAAATTACCTAGAGTTAGGTATATTCATGTTTCGACTTGGATCCCATTTCCAAGATGTAAAGTAAAGATAAAGGTTTTCCCTGACATTTAAACCTAGTCATGTCCGACTCTGGGAATGGTGCTCATCTCCATTTCTAAACTCAAGAACCAGTGTTGTCCGTAGACACCTCCAAGGTCATGTAGCCAGCACGGAGCACCATTACTTTCCTGCAGAAGCGGTACCTATTGATCTACTAACATTTGCATATTTTTGAACTGCTACGTTGGCAGAAGGTTTGCAACTTATAGTAACCCATTTGTTCAGAATGAGTTTTCCCTTTGTTTCCCTCTGAAGCTAAGATAATTTGGCTTGTTCAAGGCCATCCATGGCCATGCATGTATCGAGGCTGTTTCCAAGAGTCACAGTTAAATACTCAAACCACGTTGGATCTCATAAATAGCTATACAAATGCTAAATAGTATCTTGGCATACACAAGTGTTCTTGAGTACTTACTACAGATTGAGCATCCCTTGTACAGAATTTTGAAATCCAAAACACTCCAGAATTGTTCATATGGGTAGCTGAGATAACGATACCTTTACTTTTTGATGGTTCAAGGTACACAACAATTGTTTTATGCACAAAGTGCATCCCGAATAGATTACTGCAACACACTCTACGTGGGGTGCCTTTGAAGACGGTTCGGAAACTTAAGCTAGTCCAATGGGCGGCAGCCAGATTACTAACTGGGGCAACATACAGGAGCATACTACCCCCCTGCTATGCCAGCTCCACTGGCTGCCGGTCCATCTCCGAGCCCAATTCAAAGTGCTGGTTTTGACCTATAAAGCTCTATATGGTTCTGGCCCAGCTTAATTGTCCGAACGCATTCACTCCTACATCCCATCTCGTAATCTAAGAGCATCCAGGAAGGCCCTGCTCTCGCTCCCGTCAACAGTGCAAATGCGTCTGGCGGAGACGAGAGACAGGGCCTTCTCGGCAGTGGCCCCTCACCTTTGAAACACACTCCCAAATGAGGTAAGATCTTCTCCCTCCCTCCTGGCTTTTAGAAAGAAATTAAAATTATGGCTTTGGGACCAGGTCTTCAGACAACAGATGTATGTAGAGGTTTAGAGAGACATAGCAATGGCAATACGACTGGCGAGACTGTTTTATTGTTTTAATGCTATTGATGTATTGTTTAATTTATAATTTATGTTAATTGTGGTTTTTATTGTACCAGTTATGTATTGGCATCATGTCAGGTGCCCAATGCAAGGCATTGAATTTTGCCATCTGTGTGTAAACCGCTTTGAGTCCCCCCAGGGGTGAGAAAAGCTGTATATAAATGCTGTAAATAAATAAATAAAAAGTTATTTAAAATATTGCACAAAATTACCTCCAGGGTTACATATAATGTTTAGACCTAGATCCCATCTCCAAGATGTACATACGTGCAAATACGGGTATTCCAAAATCCAAAACATTTCTGCTTCTAAGCATGCAGGATAAGAGATACTCAACTTATATGCTACTTAAATTTACTAAAGCTCAGCTTGTAAGGTCACACTTTGTAGTCTTCTGTCTTATTTCTTCCCTCCCTCCCACTTTTGTATAATCCTCAGTATAGAACAGACACAGGCAAATGCTCCCACAAAAAAGAAGTGACCCAATCGAAAATGCATTCACCAAGAGCAGGACAAGAAAAGATATGGAAAGATAGCCCTCACCTCTGGGGGGCAGCACTTTTTTGGCTGTTTATCGTATCCAGCTCCTGAGCACTGGCACGGCTCATTGTCATGGTGGAGTTGGTCAGGCGGGTGGTGCGGCGTTTGGTGCGTCGGGGGCAACAGGAGGAGCTGAGCCCCCCTTTGCTGCCTTGCTGGGAGGAGAGAGAGGTGCTGCGGCTTGTGCGGTAGCCCAGGGGCTCAGTCAGGCAGAACTCGCTGTAGGAGTGTTCGTCAGTAAACTCATGACTCTGCAGGCGGTGAGAAATTTGGCAGGAAGAGAGGTAAGCAGAAATTAATATTTGTATAAGTGCCCCCTTTTGTATACGTTGCCCCCATGCTGTACACATTCTGGCTCTTTCATTATTGTATTACAGGATTCAAACTGCAGGAATTGAGATTCCACCTAAACATTAGGGAAAACATCCTCATGGTAAGAGCAACTGCGGCCTGGGAATGTGGTGGAATCTCTTTCTCTGAATGATTTTAAAACAGAAGATGGTTGGCCAACTGCAAGGAGTGCTTTGATGGTGTGTTCCTACATGGCCCTTGGTGTCTCTTCCAACTCTATGATTCTTATAAAAATCTAAATGCATTAAAAAAGAAAATAATAATAATAATAATAATAATAATAATAATAATCCTTTATTTATACCCCGCTACCATCTCCCGAAGGACTCGGTGGGGCTTACAAGAGGCCGAGCCCAAATACATCAGTAAAAACAGCAACAACAGCAATACAGACAATACATAAACTCATAAACAAAGCAATAAACAGTAACAATAACACCATGATGCATTAAAAACCTATGGTAGGGCCAAATGTAATAATTAGAAATTTAAAAAATGCTGGGCGTGACAAGGTGACATATAACTAGGATAGGTATTTGGAGAGAGATGGAGCGAGCAGACAATCCTAGATCATTAGTAAAGTGCGATTAGGGACATGTTGCTTAGGGTTTCCTAAGCAACACACAATATTATGCATATATAAAATGACACCAAGTTTTCATGTTGGTGACATGCTTTTTAGACATGCATCCTTTGGCAACACGGTAATTTAGTCACTGGCAAACCAGAGGTTAAATAATAATAATAATAATAATAATAATAATAATAATAATAATATATTTTTGTTGTGTCAGGACCGACTTGAGAAACTGCAAGTCGCTTCTGGAATGAGAGAATTGGCCGTCTGCAAGGACATTGTCCAGGGGACACCCAGATGATTTGATGTGTTTATCATCCTTGTTGAAGGCTTCTCTCATGTCCCCACATGAGGAGCTGGAGCTGACAGAGGGAGCTCATCCATGCTCTCCCCGGATTCGAACCTGTGACCTGTTGGTCTTCAGTCCTGCTGGCACAGGGGTTTAACTCACTGCGCCACCGGGGGTTCATAATAATAATAATAATAATAATAATAATAATAATAATAATAATCTTTATTTATTCCCCACCACCATCTCCCCAACGGGGACTCGGGGCGGCTTACATGAGGCCAAGCCCAGACAACATATAAAACCAAAACTAAATAAAACCAAAAACATAAGGAAGAAGCAACAGCAACCTAATTACATAAAAACATATGAATACAATAAATCAGCCCTTTATAAGAGTTTCATATAATATATAATATGTAAGTTTCCTATACTCTTTACTGTATAAACAAGGTTTGGAATTTTCCCTATATACTTCTTATGTGCTACAGTAAAGAGCTGCCAGTGGCGCAATGGGTTAAACCCTTGTGTCGGCAGGACTGCTGACCAAAAGGTCAGCGGTTCAAATCCAGGAAGCAGGGTGAGCTCCCATCTGTCAGCACCAGCTCCTCATGTGAGAAGCATCCCATAGGATGGTAAACCATCCGGGTATCCCTTGGGCAACATCCTTGCAGACGGCCAATTCTCTCATACCAGAAGCAGTTTGCAGTTTCTCAAGTCGCTCCTGACACGAAAAAAAATGTACTACAGTTGATTCTTGTGTAGTTTTCTCTATAGCTGCTCCATGTGCTTCATCACAAACAGATTTTCTTTTCTTAATTAGAAACTTAGCCATTTTAGTGGCATTTACTGCAACTCATTCAACAAATCTTGCAAATTATAAAAATTATAAGAGTACCTATACTTGAACATCACCGACCTTTGCTTGTGGGGGGCGACACACAAATTACTCATGCAACACACCTAGGGACTACAGACAACATACTAATGTGTCCCGAAATACAATTTGGAAAGCTCTGAACTATTAATTCATAAGGTACAAATTACTAAAACTATAGCTAAAACAAATGCATACAGAGTAAGAATAAAATACCAAACTACAAAAATGCATTAAAAGTCGACTTCCAACTTTCTTATAGATGGTGTACATGATACTAAATCCTACTCCCCTTTTATTCCTATTACCACACTTCTACTTCTGATTCCTAACTACTATTTTTCAAACTCCGCCCACTCTCTACTCTTTCCTGCAAGAAAGACAATTAATCGTTTTGGCTCTTGGAGGATATGCTGTTTTATTGATTTTTGTCTTTTTTCCTTTTGGACAGATTGTTTTTAAATGGATTCTATTCTGATGAGAATTTAACTGCATTTTAACAATACTTTTAAAGATATATTTGAACTTGTTTCTTTGTACTTTCTATTTGTATTTGTTTTAAGGTTTTCAAGACAAACTGTGTCTCTTTTTGAGAGCTACAAGTGGAGCAACAACAGTAACTTTTGAGTCACATTATATAATTTGAGGCTACTATTGTGCACCTGATGCACGTATATGGTCATAATGGCCAAATGAGGAAGGTTGAATTTGTTGCAGTATTTAATGCTCCAAGAAAATCAGCTTGGATTCTTCATTTTCTGTAAACACTAACATTTTTAATCTCTGTGACTACAGATATGTTTGGATTTATAAAGGTAGCACCCAGAGAGATCTGATAAACCAGAAGGATTTTCATCAAACTATCCATCACAAGCCTTCCCTACTAATGCTAGCTCTGCCACTGCCAGCTTAGACCGTTATCTCTGACTCTGTATGAGCACTGCTGCCTGTTGACTTATGGCCAACTCAATAATTTCAGAGGGTTTTCTTAGGCAAGGAACACTGGAAAGGGTGCCATTGCTTTCCACTGACATAAACCTCATAGCTTTCGATATTAATGTACTACTTAGGTCTGGTTCTGCTTAGGGCCTTCCAGGCAGGCCCTATATCCCAGGATCTAATGCCAAATTTTTTTGTTTATCCCAGATTATCTGGCAGTGGGGACTCATCTTTTTTCTTTAGGCGATTCCTCGTTGGCCAAGTAGTCTTCCAGGATCAGTGTTCTGGTGGGTCCATAGGTGACTGTGGAGCCCTATTCTTGATCTGCATCTTCTCCCACAGTGAGGGCACTGGTTTCCAGGTAGAAGGCAGTCTCGGTCAGGGTTGGCTTGACACACCTTCCTCTTGGCATGCTTCTCTCTTTCACTTTCCATTCGTGCCTCTTCAAATTCTGCAGCACTGCTGGTCACAGCTGACCTCCAGCTGGAGTGCTCAAGGGCCAGGTCTTCCCAGTTCTCAGTGTCTATGCCAGAGTTTTAAAGGTTGGCTTTGAGCCCATCTTTAAATCTATTTTCCTGTCCGCCAACATTCCATTTTCCATTCTTGAGTTCGGAGTAGAGCAACCGCTTTGGGAGACGGTGGTTGGGCATCCGGACAACGTGGCTGGTCCAACGGAGCTGATGGCAGAGGACCATCACTTCAGTGCTGGTGGTCTTTGCTTCTTCCAGCATGCTGACGTTTGTCCACCTGTCTTCTCAAGAGATTTGCAGGATTTTCTGGAGGCAGCGCTGATGGAATCGTTCCAGGAGTTGCATGTGACGTCTGGAGACTGTCCACATTTCTCAGGCGTATAGCAGTGTTGGGAGGACAATAGCTTTATAAACAAGCACCTTGGTATCCCTATGGATGTCCTGGTCCTCAAACACTCTATGATTCATGTGGAAAAATGCTGCACTAGCAGGTGTCGATGTTGGCTTTGGTGGAGAGGTGGCTGCAAAGGTAGCGGAAAAGGTCAACATTTTGTAATGTTACACCATTAAGCTGTATCTCTGGCATTGGAGAGGGATTGGCTGGTGACTGCTGGAACAGCACTTTGGTTTTCTCGATGTTCAATGACAGGCCGAGCTTCTCGTATGCTTCTGCGAAGGTGTTTAGAGTGGCTTGTAGATCTTCTGAATGTGCACAGACAACATTGTCATCAGCATACTGGAGTTCTATAACAGATGTTGTTGTAACCTTGGTTTTGGCTTTCAGTCTGCTGAGGTTAAATAGCTTGCCATCTGTCCGATAGATGATTTCCACTCCGGTGGGAAGCTTCCCATCAACAAGATGAAGTATCATAGCGATGAAGATGGAGAATAAAGTTGGGGCAATAACACATCCCTGTTTGACACTTGATTCCACCTTAAATGGGTCACTTTGGGAGCCATTGCTCTTCAAGACTGTTGCCATCATGTCATCATGGAGAAGCTGCAGGATGTTCACAAATTTGTTAGGGCACCCGATTTTTGGAGGACTCATATAATCCAGGTTAAAGCAGAAAACCTGGGATCAGATCCTGGGATATAGGGCCTTGCCTGGAAGAGCCCTTAGTTTCCAAGATCAAATGGGATCTGGTTATTTAGGTATAGCACTTGAATTTCTTGTTGTTGTAGTAATAGTAGCTATGCAACTTCAAAGCATTTCCAACTCACTGTGACTCTAAGGCAAATCTATCATAGGATATTGTGGGGTGAGAGCATGTAAATTGCCAAAGGGCCGAGTGGGGATTTGAATACTGATCTGCAGAACTGTAGTCTAACACTCACAGTGCAGCACCACACTGGTGCCTATGTAGACAAGATTAAATCCCATTAACTCCAGATGTATCTACACTATAGAATGAATGTAGTTTGACACCACTTTAACTGCAACGGCTTAGCGCTGTGGAATCATGGGAGTTGTAGTTTAGAGGAGCACCTGCATTCTTTAGCAGAAAATGCTAAAGATATTATAAAGCTACAATTTCCATTATTCCATAGCATGATTCTATAATTACAATTTGGATGCACTCAAAGTCAAGGCAAAAGCCCAAGCAGACAGCTGAAAACAGCACCTTGGACAGTGCCAAACAACCACTGTTGTCTCAAGCTTTCTCAAGGGCTGGGTTGAGGACCTTCTGTGCCCTGCGTGTTTTGAATTACAACTCCCACAGTCCCTTAGCCAGGGTTTCTGGAAGATCTGGTTGGTCAAAGGGACCATTACATGTCTCATTAAGTTTTCCTAGAGGCTAACAAGACTTGTAGTGTGTGATTAACTTATCCTCTACTAGAATTACAACCATCCTTGGCAGAACTGACTGGGTTTATTTTAATGGGTTATTTATACTGTTATGTTTTATCTATTGTTGTAAATTGCTTTGAGTTATTGGAGAAAGTTGATATAGAAATGCCCAAATAAAAATAAATAACTACATTGTTAGATAGAACCATAAATTCATCAAATCCTAGATTTGGAAGAGAACACAAGGACCATCTAGTGAACACACAATCAAAGCACTCCTAACAGATGGCTATTCAGCCTCTCTGTTCCTAGTGGAAGTACTGACTGTCTACTACACTAACACTGTACTTATTATTACTATATTAAATGTATACCTCGTGGACAACAAGTTAAACATGAGCCAACAATGTGATGTGGCAGCAAAAAAAGCCAATGGGATTTTGGCCTGCATCAATAGGAGCATAGTGTCTAGATCTAGGGAAGTAATGCTACCCTCTATTCTGCTTTGGTTAGACCACACCTGGAATATTATGTCCAATTCTGGACACCACAATTCAAGAGAGATATTGACAAGCTGGAATGTGTCCAGAGGAGGGTGACTAAAATGATCAAGGGTCTGGAGAACAAGCCCTATGAGGAGCGGCTTAAGGAGCTGGGCATGTTTAGCCTGAAGAAGAGAAGGCTGAGAGGAGATATGATAGCCATGTATAAATATGTGAGAGGAAGCCACAGGGAGGGAGCAAGCTTGTTTTCTGCTCCCTGGAGACTAGGATGCAATGGAACAATGGCTTCAAACTAGAAGAAAGGGAATTCCATCTGAATATTAGGAAGAACCTCCTGACTGTGAGAGCCGTTCAGCAGTGGAAATCTCTGCCCCAGAGTGTGGTGGAGGCTCCTTCTTTGGAAGCTTTTAAACAGAGGCTGGATGGCCATCTGTCAGGGGTGCTTTGAATGCAATATTCCTGCTTCTTGGCAGGGGGTTGGACTGGATGGCCCATGATGTCTCTTCCAATTCTTTGATTCTATGATTTATTTATTTATTTATTTATTTAGGCTTTTATATCCCGTACTTTCTCAACCTCCGCAGAGGGACACAGGATGGCTAACAAAGTGGCACCCCATGGCTCCCACATCAAAACATTAATAATAATAATAATAATAATAATAAAACTTTATTTGTACCCCGCTACCATCTCCCTAAGGAACTCGGTGCGGCTTACATGAGGACGAGCCCAAATACAACAATACAAGCAATAAAACAACAATACAAGCAATTAAAATAAAAAACATAGACAATAAAATATGCAACATTATCAATAAGACAACACACAATTAAAAACAGTGGGAAGGCCAAATGTAAAATTAAAATTGGAAGTAATGCTGGGACATGGACGAAAAGGTGATAGTGGTGTTTGTGGAAGGGCATACGAGCAGACCTAAAGAAATGTAAAGTGCTTTGGAGGACAAAGTGCTATGGGATCATTATTCCGGGAAGTATACAAGTAAGTAAGTATACAAGTAATATACAAGTAACAGCAATATAATAGTAACAACAATATAAAACAGTATAAACAGTATAAAACCATATAAACAATATAAAAACTGACAACAAATAGTCAGTGGTCACCAATTTAAATCATTATTCAAGGACAGTCCATCAGTTCTAAATAAGTCAACACGTCAGTAGGTCAGCCTATTCTCCAAAGGCCTGATCCCATAGCCAGGATTTTATTTGTTTCCGGAAGGTCAAGAGGGATGCAGCGGATATATGCAATTTTTTGCAAGTTAGTCTCATTGAGGACAGCCAGCATGGTATGTCATGTCAGGTCACATGAGGACAGCTGTCCTGAGTCCCCTTCAGAGTGAGAAGGGCAGGGCATAAATGTGGTAAATAAATAAATATACTAGTTCAAGTTCTGAACAAGAATGCTGGGAGACCAGGGTTCGAATCACAAGGAAATCATAGAATCATAGAGTTGGAAGAGACCTTGTGGGCCATCCCATTCAACCCCCTGCCAAGAAGCAGGAAAATTGCATTCAAAGCACCCCTGACAGATGGCCATCCAGCCTCTGTTTAAAAGCCTCCAAAGAAGGAGCCTCCACCACAGTCCGGAGCAGAGAGTTACTGCTGAACAGCTCTCACAGTCAGGAAGTTCTTCATAATGTTTAGATGGAATCTCCTTTCTTGTAGTTTGAAGCCATTGTTCCGCGTCCTATTCTCCAGGGAAGCAGAAAACAAGCTTGCTCCCTCCTCCCTATGACTTCTTCTCACATATTTATACATGGCTATCATGTCTCTTCCCAGCCTTTTCTTCTTCAGGCTAAACATGCCCAGCTCTTTAAGCCACTCCTCATTGGACTTGTTCTCCAGACCCTTGATCATTTTTGTCGCCCTCCTCTGGACACATTCCAGCTTGTCAATGTCTCTCTTCAATTGTGGTGCTCAGAATTGGACACAATATTCCAGGTGTGGGCTGACCAAGGCAGAACAGAATACAGTGCGTTTACTCTATTCTGTTCTGCCTTGGTTAGACCACACTTGGAATATTGTGTCCAAATCTGGGCACCACAGTTGAAGAGAGATATTGACAAGCTGAGTGTGACCTCAGGCCAGTTATATGCTCTCAGTCTCAGGGGAAGACAATGGCAAACCTCCCTAGAATCATTTTTGCCAAGAAAATGCCAGGGTAGGTTTTGCTTTAGGGGTGCCATACATCAGAATGTACTTAAAGGCACAGAGCAAACCTCCCTCCGTTCAGTAATGCTTGGTATTAGAAGTGTATGCATCAGACTGAAACTTTAATGAAGGAATTGTTTGCTACTGAACTTCAATTTAGTTGATGAACGGTTCGGGCGCCGCCCATCTTCGCGATCGCATCTCTCTCTATGGACCAGCGTGAACTTTAAGATCTTCCGGGGAGGCCCTCCTTTCGCTCCCACCACCGTCGCAAGCACGGTTGGTGGGGACGAGAGAGAGAGCCTTCTCAGTGCTGGCCCCCCACCTCTGGAACGCCCTTCCTGGAGAAATAAGACAAGCCCATCCCTCCCTTCTTTTCATAAGAGCCTGAAGAACTGGTGGTTTCAACAAACCTTTGAGAACAACTAGTTCTAGCTCTGCCCCAGATACTGTAGAAATTGGCCATATCTTTTTCTACCAATAACCCAGGTCACTTTCTTCTATTAGGCCCTGGAAATGTACAGACATAGACTCTACCTAATTTCCTGGGCCCTCTAAAATCGCACTAGCCCGGCCTTCTTGTTGTGTTGATGAAGGTATTAGATGTCCAGAACAAGAAAGTGAGCTAGGCATATGGTTTATTCCTTGCTTTCCAGAATACCAGAAGGGACAACTTCACTTTTTAAAGCTACTCAAGTCTGTATAAGATGAAAGCAAGCAGATCCCATTGCCTATCTTAAAAGCGCCTTGAATTCACCAAACTCAATCCTGTTTTGATCCCATCCCTCCTTTGTTTGTTTTCCCCATATATTGTTACTCACAGTAGTTTTCTCAAGGCAGTGCAACAAGTGATGGTGCTGCTGCTCAAAGGCTGAGCGGTTGCGCACAGCCAAGGCATGTGTGTCTGGATCTCTGTCCTGTGGGAGAGAAAGGAGATGAGTGCCGAATTAGACAGGATGTGTGCACACATAACACTGACAAACACACACACACACACACGTTTACTTCTAAATTGGAAGGTCTGCCTTGAATGACAATGTGCCTGTGCATCAGGATGGTCTGTGGGCGTGGGAGCATACGTGAGCAAATAGAGTGCTAGTGTATGTAGGCCAGCTTGAAAGCAAGCGGCACAGGATCATGTTATGTCTGGCTGCAAGTGGGTAACAGCAGGTCAGAATGCTTTTTCCACTGAAAAGAAATTCCCAGCATACCGAAAAGTAAAACATGCTAGATCTATACTTCTGTCTACTTTTTAATGTTGTTTTAATATTCGGGAGTGGAGCGGAGGGTTGTATTACAACATATAATGCTCCACATTCAGTGTTAAGCAGAGAGCTAGGAAAGTAAACATTGATTAGAACTGGGACATCTATATAAATAAAAATGTAATGTCAGTTTGTGGGATTAACATAACTCAAAAACCACTAGATGAATTACCGCCAAATTTGGCCACAAGACGCCTACTAACCCAAGGAGTGATTTTGTCATTTGGRAGTTGTAGTTGCTGGGATTTATAGCTCAMAATCAAAGAGCATTCTGAACTCCACCAGCGATGGAATTGAACCAAACTTGGCACACAGGACTCCCATGACCAACAGAAAACACCAGAAGTGTTTGGTGGGGATTGACCTTTTGGAGTTGTAGTTCACCTACATCTAGAGAGCACTAGGAAGGTTGAGAAACACTGGTCTAGATCCTTCTTTGTTTGAGTCCATAGTGTTTTGTGTTTGTCATGGGAGTTCTGTGTGCCAAGTTTGGTTCAATTCCATTGTTGGTAGASTTCAGAATGCTCTTTGATTGCAGGTGAACTACAAATCCCAGGAACCACAACTCCCAAATGACAAAATCAACCCACTCCAACCCTACCAGTATTCAAATTTGGGCATATCTGGTATTTGTGCCAAATTTGGTCTAGTGAATGAAAATACATCCTGCTTATCATATATTTACATTACGATTGATAACAGTAGCAAAATGACAGTTATGAAGTAGGAAGGAAAATAATTTTATGGTTGGGGGTCACCACAACATGAGGAATTGTATTAAGGGGTCACAGCATGAGGAAGGTTGAGAACCCCTGCAGAACTCCCTTCTTTTTATTCAGACAGGCTTTCATTACAGAACATTTTTAAAAAATTGGTTGAGGCTGCTGTATTGTTTTAAATTGCTTTTTATATTTTCAATTACATCTTATCTTTCTAAGCGTCAGCTTAAATGGTTTTAATATTATGAATAGTTTAATCTCATTGTAATGTTCACTTCTGGCATATTTTTAGCTGTATTGTTCTTCTTTTTTTCAAAAGTAAGCTGTCTTGAGTCCCAATCTTGGGAGAATAATGAGATATAAACAATGATAGGGCGTGAAGGGTGGGCATTCTATGTCTATACCAGGGGTCCTCAAACTAAGGCCCGGGGGTTGAATACGGCCCTCCAAGATCATTTACCCGGCCCTCGCTTAGGGTCAATCTAAGTCTGAAATGACTTGAAAGCACAGAATAACAACAACAATCCTATCTCATCAGCCAAAAGCAGGCCCACACTTCCCATTGAAATACTAATAAGTTTATATATTTTAAATTGTTCTTTATTTTAATTACTGTATTGCTTTTAAATGTTTTTTTTTTTGCATTACAAATAATATATGTGCAGTGTGCATATGAATTCACTCATGTTTTTTTTTTCTTCAAATTATAATCTGGTCCTCCAACAGTTTGAGGGACTGTGACCTGGCCCTCTGTTTGAAAAGTTTGTGGACCCCTGGTGTATACTATGAAAATCATGTGGCACATGTAATCATGTGGCACATGTAATCATGTGGCACATGTAAACATGTGGCACATGTTCAGACCCTCAGTGAGTTCACAGCACACTAAAAGGGCAGGGAAATGGAAAGGAAGGAAGTACTGGCAGATAGTGGAAAAGAAAAGAAGATGGGCCCCCAATCACTATAGGATCTTGGTCTGCCCATCACTGCCTCTCCTTGGGGTACAGTCTCTGAGAGATTACCCATAGGACAAGGGAATATACATCCCAGGATGAGAAAAGAATCCCAAATCCTTGCTGGAATCCCTTAGGAAGATAAAGGCTAGGAGACCTGCTACTCTGGACAGCTCCAACAGGAGTTGCGGGCAAGTAGTGGGAGGAAAGGAGGGGAGGGAATGTTAATTTTATATTCATACTCTTGATTTAATTTTCCAAAGTAAACCCCAGGCAACTAAGATTTGCCAGAGTCCTGGAACCACTGAGAATGTGATTAAAACTATAGTCACAACATCTCTCCCCACTCAAGTTATGAACAAGATAGGTTCTGTAGGTTTGTAACTCCACCCTCTCTCTCTCTCTCTCTCTGTCTCTCTTTCACACACACTATCTATCTATCTATCTATCTATCTCTATCTATCTATCTATCTATCTAAGCTTTGGATAGCATAGGCAAGGGTTAACACGCTTGTGGTATTTGTTTTGCTGTCTGTGCCCCTGTTCAGAAGATTTCATCCCACTTTCTGTCCTTTGTGACAATTAGATTTTGAAACAAATGGCTTGTTGCGGAAACAAGGAATGGTAATCAAGCTTCAGTGGAGACCCCTTTCCCCCATGATAACTCTTTCAGGAGTGAATTTCCATTCCGAGGGGTAGATTTCTCTCACTTCCTGTAGTCTCACCCCTATTCTTAACTATGAATTGTTTTAAAGTCAGATGGTTGTAACTCAGGGACTGCCTGTAACAGGAATGAAATTGAAGAGAAGATTATTTCTTTGCTATTCTTTCCTGTTTGTGAACCCCTTAAGTCAGTGGTTTTCAACCTGTGGGTCCCCAGGTGTTTTGGCCTACAACTCCCAGAAATCCCAGCCAGTTTACCAGCTGTTAGGATTTCTGGGAGTTGAAGGCCAAAACATCTGGGGACCCACAGGTTGAGAACCACTGCCTTAAGCCTATTGATGAAACCTTGGTAGACCACAGGTTATGAGCTCCTGAGCTAAGGAAAAAATATAATAATTCCAAAGGGGCCAAATGTACAGGAAAGCGAACCTGCAGTGTGCAACCATACCTCAAGGCCTCCATTCTGTTTATACTGAAGGAAAGCATTAGTAGTGCCACTTTTGGCCAGACGGATCCGGGTCAGGCGAACTTTCTGCAAGGGGGAAAGAAGAGAGAGAGAGAGAGAGAGAGAGAGAGAAAGAGATGTATGGAAAGAGAGTCAACGAAGGATCCTTCCCCTGTACACTCTGCCTGCCCCCTCCCCTCTTTGCCTTTTATCCACTTCTTGCTTTTTCTCAGTTACCTGCTGCGCTCGTCGCTTATCTGCCCGCTGGTTCTGGTGGTAGATCCGGCTGAAGTTGGAAACGATGACAGGAACAGGGAGGGCGATGACCAGCACCCCGCTAAGGGAGCAGATGGAGCCAAAGATCTTCCCTGCGATGGTGCTTGGGACCATGTCACCGTAGCTGGAAGGGATACAGCAGTTACTATAGCTCTTTGTGTATTCCCTTACTTGGCCCGAACTGACAATTGTTCATGTACACAAAGAAGTCCCTTCTGTCTCATAGTACTAAAAGGCCGAACACTTTCCTAGAGCCAGAGCTTAGTAAAATCACTTTTTAACCCTTTTAATCAATCTAGTCAGAAAATGCTGTTTGGGAATTATAGTCCAGAAAAGAAACTTTTATAGTCTCCAACCTTTCTCAGAGCTTGGACCTATGTGGCCACACAATATCAGAGTAGACTTAGGATGGAAAAAGCTATGAAGAAGACAAAGGTTAGAAGAGGCTGCAGCAGTTTGCTTTTGTCTGAGCACTGTTTAACACACTTTCCCTCCCACTGAGTAAACGCAGTTCAGATTGCTTTTGGAATCTGAAGTAAGTTTACAACAGATGAAGTACCCTATATTCCGACATATAAGACGATTGGGCGTATAAGACGACCCCCAAGTTTTCCAGTTAAAATATAGAGTTTGGGATATACTCGCCGTATAAGACTACCCCTCTTCCAACACACACCAAATAAAATTATTTAAAAGCACCAGATTTGATTTCAATATGGCAATTTTCCTATTACTGTACCTTCTTTTCTGCCTCTCAGATCTCGCACATGCGCACCTGCACCACTTCACTGCAGTCTTCAGGAGCAAGATCTGAGAGGCAGAGGAGGAGGTACGGTAATAGGATACAAGGGCAGGCCAGACAGGTAAATAAAAATGTGTTTTTCTGGGCCCTTTTTTCCATAACCCGGGCACCCCAGACGCCTGCAGCTTGCTCCGCCCTTCACTTACACCTTCCCGGTGAGGCGCCTCTTCACCTCACCATTGGGACCGCATTAAGTTCACGAATCCTGATGAATGGATTTTCTTCTACCATACTTGTACAGCGTCGCCCTTAATGCTTTCATACAGTCGCTGCATACGGCAGGGACACGGCCACTGCCACTTTTGAGCTTCGCCCACAATATGCAGCAACCACAGACTCTCCAATCCGGACTGGAAGTTTCAGCACCCGTTCGATAAGACGGCTCCTGGCGTATAAGACTACCCCCGCATATAAGACTATATATATATGACTACTCCCATGCATAAGACTATAAGACTACTCCCATGCATAAGGCTACTCCTGCGTATAAGACAACTCCCGCGTATAAGACAACCCCTGACTTTTGAGAAGATTTTCTTGGGTTAAAAAGCAATCTTATACGCCAGAATATACGGTAGGTGGAGAATAAGGAGGAAAATGAGCAAAGGAGAGAAAAACTAGGGCAACTGAGAAAAACTGAGACAAATGGCCAGATGGCCATCTGTTGGGGGTGATTTGAATGCGATTTTCCTGCTTCTTGGCAGGGGGTTGGACTGGATGGCCCACGAGATCTCTTCCACCTCTATGATTCTATGAAAAGCAACTGAAATAGCAGGATGACCAGAGCACATGGGGCAATCTCTGCCAAGTCATGACAGTTGGAGAGTCTGAAAAGGCACCCATCTCCCAACGAACCAAAATATCCACCAAAATAATGTGTAGGTGAGTTATTGTGTCAGTGGAGTCAAGAAATCCAATTAGCATGTCTTCTCATCCCAGGTGGTAAAAAAAAGAGAGGAATGAAGTAAAAAAAGTAACAATTGGCGGCTCTTTTACAAAATCCAAAACCTCCGTTCACACCCTTTCCGCTGGAACGGGGCATCTTCTCAACTTTTCTCAGCATTTAGCATATTACAAAATTAGAAGGCTGTGGTCGTGACAGAGGAGGAGGGTGGGGATGTGCGTGAAATGTTGGATGGGATGTCAGAGTTTCCACTTTTCCTCCTCACGCACTGGGAACTGCAGCGCCACACCAAAGCAAGCAAGGGTTTCCTGATCTCTTTAGCCTTCAAGCTGTGAAAATCTTAACCTGCATGGCAGGTTGCTATCAAAGACACCAGAGGACAACCAAGAATAAGTCACAGCAACCCTAACAGATAGTATGTCTTTCAGGAGTTGCATAAGGATTACATAAGCATGGGATTTCACATTTAGCATATAAGTGAACTTTCTTCATCCCCTTTCTCTCCTTTGCTTTTGCAATCTGTCCTCTATTAGTCCACAGACCAGCTTGAAACCTGCAAGCAATGCCTGATGGGGGGAAACATCACATTGTTTCCCCCCATCAGGCATTGCTTGAACCAATGTAGGGACAACCAAGGCTTTCACTGTTTCGGGGTGTCCCAGACATTTTATTCCAGCAGAAATGAAATTCCATACTCACCCAAGGCAAGGTTCATAGTACGAGGTCTTCTTAAACCTTTTCCACTCAGGATCCCTTCCTGCCTCAGACATGTTTACTTAACCTCAGGTATATAGGTATATGAAAAAGTTATAAACACCACACTTTTGCCGATAAATAGACCAGCATTTCCAAGACTCGCTAAACAGGCTGAGTTTCCTTTTTGTGGAGTATTTATTTATTTATTTATTTAAAATTTATTTATTTATTTAAAATGAACAAAATCTGGTATTAAAAAACTCTAAAATTACAACAGCAAAACAATAGACAGGAAACCATCAGGGACACCTAATCACCTCTCAACAAAAGATTGCCCCAGGCACTGCCAGGCCATCAAATGCTAATCAAGGTGGTCAGTTGAATCATTCACACCTAGCTCCAGCAGACAAGAGTCTTTTGTCCCACCCTGGTCTTTCCACAGATATATAAACCCCTTTTTCCTAGTTCCAACAGACCTCACTACCTCTGAGGATGCTTGCCATAGGTGCAGGCGAAACGTCAGGAGAGAATGCCTCTAGAACATGGCCATATAGCCCGAAAAAACCTACAACAACCCAGTGATTCCAGCCATGAAAGCCTTCAACAATATATATATTTATTTATTTACTATATTTATATACCGCTTTTCTCAGCCCATGGGCTATTCAAAGCGGTTTACAGAAGCAAAATTCAATGCTCAAAACATCATAAAACGATTAAAATAATTAAAAACAATTGCACAAATATACAATCATCACAAAGCCAATAAAACATAACTCATTAGCATCTCTTAGTTAAAATCAAGATCCAATCTCATCATCCACTCGTTCCATATTCCTATGTTTGTTACACTGCCTTTTCAAATGTCTGCTCAAACAACCAGGTCTTAACTTTCCTCTAAAATGCTAACAAGGAAGGGGCTGATCTAATGTCTCTAGGAAGGGCGTTCCATACCCAAGGGGCCACCACTGAGAAGGCCCTGTCTCTCATCCCCGCCAAACGTATTTGTGACGTAGGTGAGATCAAGAACAGGGCCTCCCCAGATGATTTCTGTACAGAGTACAGCTGAAGCATTTTCTGCAGAGTCTACTATAAACAGCGCACATTGTGGCTAAGAGATTTGCATAAATGGGTGGCATCAAGAAACGTTTTATACCATTTTTTCACAACACCAACATTGAGCTAAAAAAACCCTATTGGGAGTCAGGACCCACTTTGCAATGCCATAGTTATTTTGACATCTCAGGCATTTGTTTCCCAGCCACAAGTGCTTTCTTCTATCTATTAACTGGAGAAAACAACAAATCATAATTTTTTTTGATCTCTGGAGACCTTTCTTGGAGTATGGAGCACTCTAATAGCATCATCTTAGGCAATGGCTTGAGATGTGCTGCTGGATTTTGAAGACCCTGCCTGTCAAATCTTTGGCATTGTATACATTTTCTAACAATGTGGGATTTTCTTGAGCAATTGAAATGCTGTTGGTTACCAAATTCCTTCTGGTGTAAGTCAAGTGCCTCTTGATACATGGCTTTGTGTGGAGTAGTGGTGTGAGCATCGAACTATGACTCAGGAGACCTGGTTCAGTTCCTTGCTCAGCCAAGGAAACCCATTAAGTGACCTTGGGCAAGTCACACTCTCTCGGCCCCAGAAAATGCCTCAAAAAGGTAAAGGTAAAGGTTTCCCCTTGACATTAAGTCTAATCATGTCCGACTCTGGGGGGTGGTGCTTATCTCCATTCCTAAGCTTGAAGAGCCAGCATTGTTCGTAGATGCCTTCAAGGTCATGAGTCCAGTATGACTTCATGGAGCGCTGTTACGTTCCCGATGGAGTGGCAGAAGGTGGGGCTAACAGCGGGAGCTCACCCCACTCCTCAGATTCAAACTGCTGACCTTTTGGTGGGCAAGTTCAGCAGCTTAGCAGTTTAACCCGCTGCACCACTGGGAGCTCCAGAAAATGCCTCAGAGTTGCCAAAACCTGGAAATGACTCAAAGGCAAAAAATAACAGTCCATAAGCCTCCAGGAACATGATGATAGGAGACATTGACAAACAAAAAATGATGAAAAGCGGAAAGAGACAACAATAGAGATGATGACAGAAATGAAGACAAATAGGGAAAAATAAATACTAACAATAGCAGCTGAATGGCACAACATCCAGGTTCCTTCCTAAGCTGCCATATCTTCCAATATTCACAAACAAAAAACCCAGATTTATGTAGCCTAGCGACTTGAAAGTATTTTCAGATTGGGAAATACTATTCATGAGGAAGAACAGAAAAGTACAGCAGTTTGCTTTTGCCTGAGACTTCTTGGTAGTATTCTCGTCTCCCCTCTGCAAAGTTAACTGAATGCAAACTAGTACCGCACCTTAAACTTTGTTTGCAGCAACTGAAGTAAGTAAAAGACAAAAGGTGAAAGTTAGGGGAGGAGAGAAAAGCCACGGCATTTTAAAAGTATCTAAAAAGGTGGGATGATAAAGGATTATTGGATTTATGTTGTCAAAGGCTTTCATGACCAGAATCACTGGGTTACTGTGAGTTTTCTGGGCTGTGTGGCCATGTTCCACAAGCATTCTCTCCTGGTGTTTCATACAAACTATCTATAGACCCATTAAAAAAATCCAACAAATGCTACATTCAGCAAAGGACAAGAGGGATCTTCTCACCTCTGCAGGAGCCTATTGAATACCATGCAGCTCTGGACAAGTCTACGTAGGGTTCACCAAACGCAACATTGCCCAAACACAAAGCAAGGAATGTATTGTCGAAGGCTTTCATGGCCGGAATCACTGGGTTGTTGTAGGTTTTTTCGGACTATATGGCCATGTTCTAGAAGCATTCTCTCCTGACATTTCGCCTGCATCTATGGCAAGCATCCTCAGAGGTAGTGAGATCTATTGGAACTAGGAAAATGGGTTTATATATCTGTGGAATGACCAGGGTGGGACAAAGAACTCCTTTCTGTTGAGCTAGGTGTGAATGTTTCAACTGACCACCTTGATTAGCATTTGATGGCCTGGCAGTGTCTGGGGCAATCTTTTGTTGAGAGGTGATTAGATGTCCCTGATTGTTTCCTATGCTTGCCATAGATGCAGGTGAAACATCAGGAGAGAATGCCTCTAGAACATGGCCATATAGCTCCAAAAAACCTACAACAACAAAGCAAGGAACATGAAAGGCACTGCAGACTAACTCAACCTGAGAAGTGAGACATAGCAGAGCACCTGATGAACCAACTTTATTTGAGGACACAGAAATGCTGGACCACTCTAACAACCACCACGTCAGATTACACAGAGAAGATGCTGAAATCCACAAGTATGTGGGCAACTTATACAGAAATGAACAAAATCTGGCTAACAGTATTAAAAAAAACCCTCAAAAATCAGGACAGTAAATAAAGAGAAACACTAAAAAAAAAAACCCTGGGGAATTCCAGGTAATAATCAATTAGGGCCAGCTAAAATCTCCCAACAAAGGATTCCCCTAGGCAGAAAGCAGCCAGACTTTGAAACTGCAAGGCCATTCAGTGCTAAGGTAGCCAATTGCAGCATTCACACTTGCCTCAAACAGACAAGAGTTCTTTTTCCCACCCTGGACATTCCACAGATATATAAATCTCGGTTGTCTAGTTCCCAACAGACCTCCTCAGAGTTTGTGAGGACTGTTGGAAACTAGACAAGTGGGTTTATATATTTGTGGATTAATGTCTACAGTGGGAGAAAGAACTCCTGTCTGCTTGAGGCAAGTGTGAATGTTGCAACTGGCCACCTTGATTAGCTCTGAATAGCTTGCAGTTTCAAAGCCTGACTGCTTCCTGCCTGGGGGAATCCTTTGTTGGGAGGTGTTAGTTGGCCCTGATTGTCTGGGTTTCCTTTTTAAAAAAGTGTTGCTCTTTATTTACTGTCCTGATTTTAGAATTTAACCTTTGACAAGACAAAAAACATCAGTATTACGACTACAAAATTAAAAGCATCAGTATTATGACTACAAAGACCTCACAACCTCTGAGGATGCCTGCCAAAGATGTGGGTGAAACATCAGGAGGGAATGCTTCTGGAACATGTCTGTACAGCCCGGAAAATTCACAACAACCAACTGATTAACTGGATTGTTGCTACCAATATACTGGGATTCAAATTATAGTTGTATTTGCAATATTTAATCCTAATCTCACAGAACCCAGAAAGTGGGAGAACCTTACTCTGCCTAAAGACAGGGCCGATGCCAAGGCTGGAATTTCAAGTATTCTCCATGGCTCCGAATCACCACCCGGTTATATGAGAATAGGGAAGAATGGTTGAAATATTTTTGAAATAATCATTCTAATTAATTCAGGTTGCAGAAGTTTAGGGTTTTTACTAGGAAACGGGCATCACTTTGGCACAGGATTTTGGTTTTTGCTTGAAAATGCAATGTATGTACAGATACTCCTAGATCTGTATGGGGAAGAGCCTAACATTCCAGGAAGATAACATTGCAATCCCAGCCTCTTTCATAGATGAAGTCTCTTTACCCTCATTTTAGGTAGAAAATGTGTATTCTGAAATGACAGCAGAATGCCTTTATATGCTGCTTATTTTCCCGAATGAGCCTGATGCAATATCTAGCATAGGTATTGTTAGATCTTGCAATTAGAGACAACGTTCTCTGCAAAACGCAAAATCAAGCAAGCATGTTAGTCCGTAAGAATAAAATTCAGACAGATCGTCAAATCATATCTCCAAAAGGGCCAAAAGTTGTATTAGAAGTGCAAGCTCGGAATTACGTTTTCTTTATAACCAACCCAAGGCAGAGTTCTAGGCAATCTTCCATTCCCTCCAGAAATTACATATTGCATTGGGAACACTGGCTAGTCCTAAATAAGGACATTATGATACGAACTCTATTCATCTTTTTGCCACAGTTCGCCCTGCCCCAAAAGGAACAAAAATAGTAATCAACGTCTGGGTCTGGGACTCGAAAATAGCAATTACATTTTTATTTGAAGATAGCCCAACTCATTTTGAAAGCTATTTTCCCCAAGGACAAAGGGCCTTTGCATATATATATATATATATATATATATATAGGTCTGGCATGCTAATTTAAACAGTTCACTCTGGAGGTACATTCCTTGGTCTATCAGCTAAAGCAGTTGATCCCAAATGAAGGACTTCTTTGAAAGGGGTCAAACAATTTTCCAATAATAATTGCACTTTTCAAGCTGCCAGTCAAGGACTTCACACTCTCCTTTTTTCCACGTCCCCCACAGAGTTTAGGCACTTCCCTTTCTTTTAATTCTGAATCTGAAAGCTTTATTAAAGGTTCAGGACCAGCCCTACCACTAGGCAGAACGAAGCAATTACTTCTCATGTGGCGCAAAGCTGTTTGGTAATGTAATATTCTGCCCCAGAGTGTGATGGGGTCTCCTTCTCTGGAGGTTTTAAACCAGAGAGTAGAAGGTCATCTGTCAGGAGGGCTCTGATTGTGTGTTCTTGCAGAAGGAGGTTGGGCTGGATGACCCTTGGGGGTCTTTTCCAACTCTATAATTGTATTATTTTAAATACTGAAGTAGTCTCTTTCAACCAGTCCTGGTGAGCTCTCACATGCTCCTCAAGGCCTCGTCTACACTGCTATACTTACTTACTTACTTATTTACTTACTTAGGCGATGCCTCGTTGGCCGAGTAGGATAGTTTTCCAGGATCAGAATTCTTGTGAGTCTGCAAGTGGCTGTGGAGCCCTATTCTTGATCTGCATCTTCTTCCGCAGCGAGGGCATTGGTTTCCAGGTGGAAGGCAGTCTCAGTCGGGGTTGGCCTGATGTGCCTTCCTCTTGGCACGTTTCTCTCTTTCACCCTCCATTCGTGCCTCTTCAAATTCTGCAGCACTGCTGGTCACAGCTGACCTCCAGCTGGAGCGCTCAAGGGCCAGGGCTTCCCAGTTCTCCGTGTCTATGCCAGAGTTTTTAAGGTTTGAGTCCATCTTTAAATCTCTTTTCCTGCCCACAAACATTCCGTTTTCCGTTCTTGAGTTCGGAGTAGAGCAACTGCTTTGGGAGACGGTGGTCGGGCATCCGGACAACGTGGCCGGTCCAGCGGAGTTGGTGGCAGAAGACCATCGCTTCAATGCTGGTGGTCTTTGCTTCTTCTAGCACGCTGACGTTTGTCCGCTTGTCTTCCCAAGAGATTTGCAGGATTTTCTGGAGGTAGCGCTGATGGAATCGTTCCAGGAGTTGCATGTGACGTCTGTAGACAGTCTATGTTTCGCAGGCATATAGCAGGGTTGGGAGGACAATAGTTTTATAAACAAGCACCTTGGTATCCCTATGGATGTCCCGGTCCTCAAACACTCTCTGCTTCATTCGGAAAAATGCTGCTCTCGCAGAGCTCAGGCAGTGTTGTATTTCAGTGTCGATGTTGACTTTGATAGAGAAGTGGCTGTCAAGGTAGCGGAAATGGTCAACATTTTCTAATATTACACCATTAAGCTGTATCTCTGGCATTGGAAAGGGGTTGGCTGGTGACTGCTGGAACAGAACTTTGGTTTTCTCAATGTTCATTGACAGGCCGAGGTGTTTAGAGTGGCTTGTAGATCTTCTGAATGCACACAGACGACGTTGTCGTCAGCATACTAAAGAAGATAATCTGGGTTTTCTATGGTAGTGTAGAAGGGGCCCAAGTCTCTCTCTAAAGCAAAAACCTTCTAAAATTATGAAGTGCTGTGAATATGTCCTAAGAGGAAGTCAGCATATAGTGCAGTTTTTTCACTGTTGAGCTACAGCTCTGAAGTCCAGAGTTTGAATCCTCACTCAGCCATGGAAACCCATTAGGTGACCTTGGCTTAGTCACACTCTCTCGCCCCTCAAAAAAGACAGAAGCAAACTCCCTATGAATCAATCTTGCTAAGAAAACTTCAGAATCATTTTATATATTCCGGCATATAAGATGACTGGGCGTATAAGATGACCCCCAACTTGTCCAGTTAAAATATAGAGTTTGGGATATACTCCTCGTATAAGACTACCCCTCTTCCAACACACACCAAAAATTTTTTTGTAAAAGTATCAGATTTGATTTCAATATGGTAATTTTCCTATTACTGTACCTCCTTCTCTGCCTCTCAGATCTCGCACATGCGCACCTTCACCGCTTCACTGCAGTCTTCAGGAGCGAGATCTGAGAGGCAGAGGAGGAGGTACGGTAATAGGATACAAGGGCGGGCCAGACAAGTAAAAGGTGTGTGTTTTTCTGGGCCCAGAGCCACTCTATCTCTTTTTTCCATACCCCGGGCGTCCCGGACGCCTGCAGCTTGCTCTGCCCTTCACTTACACCTTCCCAGTGATGCGCCCCTTCAGCTCACTATCGGGACTGCATTAAGTCCATGAATCCTGATGAATGGATTTTCTTCTACAATACTTGTACAGCGTCGCCCTTAATGCTTTCATACAGTGGCTGCATATGGCAGGGACGTGGCCACTGCCATTTTTGAGCTCCCCCCACAATATGCAGCAACCACCGATTCTCCAATCCGGACTGGAAGTTTCATCACCCGCTCTATAAGACGACTCCCGGCGTATAAGACTACTCCCGCATATAAGACGACTCACATGCATAAGGCTACTCCAGCGTATAAGATGACTCCTGTGTATAAGACTACTCCTGCGTATAAGACGACCTCCGCGTATAAGACCCCCTGACAGTTTTCCAATAATAATTGCGCTTTTCAAGCTGCCGGCCAAGGACTTCGCACTCTCCTTTCTTCCACGTCTCCCACAGAGTTTAGGCACTTCCCTTCCTTTTAATTCTGAATCTGAAGATTTTCTTGGGTTAAAAAGTAGTCTTATACACCAGAATATACGGTATATTCAAAGTCTCATCTCATCTCATGGCAACTAACAACTGGATTTAGGTTAACATATCAGAAGTGGCTACGCTATCATTAACAGGCAACTTTTGGGGACATTGAGGACAAAATGGTGTTACTTTTGTAAAATAATAATAGGTGCTTTCAGCTTATTACTATAATGAACCACAATAATTACTCCTAAAACATTACTAGGGGGTCATTTTGAAGAGGTTTGGCTATACTTATATTTTTAAGAGCATTTCTCCATATAATAACTTGTGTTAATAATGATGCCCGCAATGTATTATTCAATTTCTGCTCTTTAAAAGAACAAAAGAGGAGTGAAAGCGAAAGATGGAGTGTGTTTTGGGGGCTAATTGTTGTTGTTGTGGTTTGTTGGTTTTTGAAGTTTGCACAGGGGCATTTGTTTGTTTTTGACTATGTGCTCTCCCTGAAGGAGAGGTGTTCCTAAGCATTACTTATGATTTCTTATAGATTACCTATAGATTTATGCTGTTTAAAAACATCTTGGGGACAGCTGCCATTTACCTGGTCTGTTGTAGGTAGACACACTCAGACTGGATCTACATTGCCATATAGTCCAGATTATCAAAGTAGATAATCTTTATTATATGCTTTGAACTGGATTACATGAGTCAACACTGCAATATAATGCAGTTCAAAGCAAAAAATCTGGATTTTATTTGGCAGAGTAGATGGGGCCATAGTTACAATAGGAGTGGTTACAATAAAAAACACTCTTTCCCAGGTCGACTATAGTGAATTCTGAAATTTATGCCAGACAGGCTGCTGCAACCTGACACCAGGTTGTGTTTCTCCAGTCCTCTTTCATTACCCTCTCAATGCCGATGAAGCTAACACCCAGAGCCCGCTTGATGTAGTGATTCATGTGTTTGATTCTGGAGTCCAGGATTGGCATCCCTGCTCACCCACTCTCTCAATCTCAGGGGAAAGCAATGGCAAATCTCTTCTGAACAAACCTTGCCAAGAAAACACTGTAATAGGTTCATTTTGAAGGTACATTAAAAAAAACCAAGAGGACAAAGAAGAAAAGGGGGTGAGAGATGGGCAAAGTATAACAAGACTGTAAAAAGCTTTACTCTCAGAAGCTTTCTTAACTTGGTAACAAACTATGGCCACAAGCAATGATTAATATTTTTTTAAAAACATTCCAAGTTCTAGACGAAGGCTCCTGGGCCAGATGTGGCCCTCCAAGGTCATTTATTGCCTCCCACCCTAAACGTTATTAGGAGCCGTGGTGGCACAATGGGTAAAACCACTGAACTGTTGAATTTGCTGACCTAAAGGTTGGCAGTTTGATGCTGTGAACTGGTGTGAGCTCCTGCTGTTAGTCCTAGCTCCTGCCAACCTAGCAGTTTGAAAACATGCAAATGTGAGTACATCAATAGGTACTGCTTCGGCAGGAAGGTAATAAAGGCACTCATGCAGCCATGACGACAACATTACCAGGAGGTGTTTATGGACAACAGGCTCCTTGTCTTGGAAATGGAACAAGAGCACCTCCCCATGGGCAGAGTTGAGCACCGCCTCCAGAAAGGCAGAGATGAAAGGAGAAGCCTTTACCTTTGTTCTGTGTATTTGTGTCATTGTCATTCCACTGTATTAAAGGCACTAAATGTTTGCCTATCTGTGTATGTTGCAATCTGCTTTTAGTTCCCTCGGGGAGATAGAGCAGAATTTAAAGTATTGTTGTTGTTTTTGTTGTTGTTATTATTATTATATGAGACACTAATGAGATATGTTTTATTGACTTTGCAATGATTGTATATTTATGCTATTGTTTTTAATTAGTTTATGATGTTTGAGCATTGAGTTTTTGCTACGGTAAACCACTTTGAGTTGCCTGAGGGCTGAGAAAAGTGTTTAGGAAATACTGCATGAACACCAAGCACAAAGTAGCTGCATGCAATAACATCCTGCGGAAACTCACTGACAGCGCATGGGGTGTAGACCCAAAAATAATAAGAACATCAGTCCTAGCCTTGTCTTACTCGACTGCCGAGTCGCCCGAGGTCTGAGAAAAGCAGTATATAAATAGAGTAAATAAATAAATAAATATTGTATTATTATTATTATTATTATTATTATTATTATTATTAGGGTCACCCTAAATCTGAAACGACTTGAAGGCACACAACAACAATAATCCTAATTAATTGGACTATCTCATCAGCCCAAAGCGGGCACACACTTCCCAATGAAAAACTGATAAGTTTATGCTGGTTAGCATAACCAGAGCACCTCCCCATGGCCAGAGTTGGGCACGACCTCCAGAAAGTCAGAGAAGAAAGGAGAGAACTTTACCTTTGTTCTGTGCATTTGTGTCATTGTTATTTCAATGTATTAAAGGCACTGAATGTCTGCCTATCTGTGTATGTTGTAATCCACTCTTAGTCCCCTCGGGGAGATAGAACTGAATATAAACAAATTATTATTATTATTATTATTATTATTATTATTATTATTATTATTATTATTGTCACCCTAATTCTGAAATGACTTGAAGGCACACAACAACAACAACAACCCTAATTAATTTGACTATCTGGTGGAAAATGTTCCATAGGTGGTACATGACCCCTGTCAAATTGCATCACATGTATAATGGAACATCGAAAGCCTGTTGGAAATGCGCAGAACAGGATGGTAGTTTTTTTCATTTATGGTGGACGTGCCCAGTCACCCAGAAGTATTGGAAAGACATTCACAAAGAAATGCAGCTAATTTTTAATAAAAAATTTCCGAGAAAAGCAGAATACTACCTTCTCGGAATTACAGACATGGAAATAACTCTCGACCCCAACGAAGATATTTTATTTATGTACCTCACAACAGCTGCCAGGATGGTTTTTGCAAAATTTTGGAAGCAGAAAGAAGTACCAGACAAATTTGAGTGGATAAAGAAGATAAACGAAATTAAAGACATGGACAAACTAACTTTTTTACTCAAAAAAAATACTGGTAACCCAATTAGACAGACAAACTGGTCAATAATAGATGAGTATATTGGAAGTGGGTACAAAATTATTTAATGGAACTGAGGTAGCAACAAACTGGAAAGAAGAAAATATAATATTAGACACTAAATAGAACGTATACGGACAGAATCAGAAGGAAGTCCTTTTTGTGTGTTTTTTTTGTTTTGTTTTTGTTTTTTTTGTTTTTTGTTTTTGTTTTTTTTCTTCTTTTTTTCTTCTTTTTTCTCATATTTTTGGATTTTTCTGGTATTTTTGGGTATTCTTGCACATATTTTTTCTAATCGTTCATTTGTATTTAGTCTCCTTTCACTATCATATTCCTACTTTACTATCTTCTTGACAATATTCCCCCTCTTTCGCTGTATCCAATAAAACTTAATAAAATTTATTCAAAAAAATTTTTGACTATCTCATGAGGCCAAAGCACGCCCACACTTCCCATTCAGATACTGGCAATAATAATAATACTAATACTACTACTAATAATAATAATATACTTTATTTATAACCCGCCACCATCTCCCCAAAGGGGACTCGGGGCGGCTAACATGAGGCCAAGCCCAAAATAATACAACATAATAAACACACAATAACAAAATACATCATAACAAAATGGTAAGTTTATGTTGGTTAAAATTGTTCTTCATTTTAAATATTGTATTGTTCTTTCAAGGTATTTTTTTGCACTCCAAATACAGTATGTACAGTGTGCATAGGAATTTCTTCATGTTTTTTTAAACTATAGTCCGGCCCCCAACAGTATGGGGAACCAGGAACTGGCCATCAGCTTAAAAGATTTTAGGATCCCCTGTTCTAGATCGTGATAATGGGACATTATGTAGTTAAATCTGCAGAAGAGCATTTTGCCACTATGTGGCCTCAATAGAGGCTAAGATCTTCAAGCAACCCATGATTGTGCAAGCTTAAATCATCTTCTCCCCTTTCCAGTTCAAACCTTGAAGAAGAAAAAATCACCTTTTGAACTACACCAATTAGAATAATTCAGGTGGGGAATTCCAGGAACTATGATCGACACAATAAACTTTTCCCAAGCTCTTCTCCTTATCCAATTGAGTCTCCTTCTCTGTGACAACTTTCCTGTTGCCATTCTGAGCCTGCGCGGAAGCAAGCCATGTGCAACAAGTAAGTAGACTTATGGGTTGAGCCTCTACAGCTCGTGTCGGGGAACAGCAGGTTCCAAGAATTATGGCCTTAATAACTCCTTGGTTCTCTCTGATGGACGGGCCCTTGGGAGATCATTAATGGAAGCAATGCTGGGCAAGGGAATAGGGGGAGCAGGTAATTGAATATTAAGACACAGCAGGGACTGGAATGAATGAATGAACAAAGAAATGAATGAAAGGCTGGAGATTTCATCCAATCCGTTATAGTTCCTCAGGTTATTTCAGCACTTTGCCCACACACATGCTGTCTGATAGGGAAACAGGAAGAAAGCGGGATAGAAAAGGTACACATGAACATTATGGTTCTGAAACCCTTCCAAGCCTTTTTCTCATAAGATACTTCATATGGGAGCGCCTTGGCCAGCCCTATCAGTAGCAGAGAGAGGTAAATATCTGGCATGGCAGAAGCCACCCTGGAATGGAAGTACAAAGCAGACTTCACCCCTCCCCAAGATTAGAATAGAGATCTGAACTATATCCATTACCATGAAATGGACCAACAAGAGTTTATATAGCTGAGTCTTCCTAGGAATAATCAAACATTGAGTAATTTTTTTCATGTCAGGAGCTACTTGAGAAACTGCAAGTCGCTTCTGGTGTGAGAGAATCGGCCATCTGCAAGGATGTTGCTCAGGCGACACCCAGATGTTTTGATGTTTTACCATTCTTGTGGGAGGCTTCTCTCATGTTCCTGCATGGGGAGCTAGAGCTAACAGAGGGAGCTCATCCACGCTCTCCCCACATTTGAACCTCTGACTTGTCAGTCTTCACTCCTGCCGGCACAAGGGTTTAACCCATTACACCAACGGGGGCTCATTATGATCTGCAAGGATGTTGCTCCGGCGACATCCAGATGTTTTGATGTTTTACCATTCTTGTGGCAGGCTTCTCTCATGTTCCTACATGGGGAGCTAGAGCTAACAGAGGGAGCTCACCCACGCTCTTCCCACATTTGAATCTCTGACTTGTCAGTCTTCAGTCCTGCCGGCACAAGGGTTTAACCCATTACACCAACGGGGGCTCATTATGATCAATCACTAAGCACTAATAAAAGACAGTTAAGACAGTGATTGTCACTGAGCCATCTTAAGAAAAATAAGGGCTGCCTTCAGGTGATCAACACCCTTACTTGGAAGTAAGCTACACTGAACATATTGAGGGCACATCTAAGTACACACAGTGTTTGTAACATTCTTCCTATCTGAGGATGTTTCAGTGATAATGGATGCAATATCTCCAAGCAGAAAATAATAATAATAATAATAATAATAGTAATAATAATAATAATAATAATAATAATAATAATAACTTTATACCCCGCCACCATCTCCCCAATGGACTCGGAGCAGCTTACATGAGGCCAAGCCCGACAACACGTAAATAAAACAAAAAAGCAATAAGCAAAAAACAATACGATTAATATAAATCACATATAAACAATAACACACAAGGATTTAAAAACCTATGACCAGGCCAAATGTAATAGTTTAAAATTTAAAAAATAAACGTTGTGCATGAACAGAGGTAGGATGTATCTGGTAGTAGGGTTTCAAGAGAAATGAAGGGAGAGCAATCCAATGAGTAGTTGAAGTGCTTCTGAGAACATTTTGCTGGGGATTATTTCCTTATTCAGGGAAGGCTCCTCCTAAAGACTGCCAATGTGGGGGCTTGCCTAATATCCTTAGGAAGTGAGTTCCAGAATCGGGGGGCCACCACAGAGAAGGCCCTTTCCCTCGTCTCCACCAATCGCACCTGCGAAGGGGGAGGGAGCGAGAGCAGGGCTTCTCCAGATGATCGAAGAGATTGCGTGGGTCTGTACACAGAAATGCGGTCGCACATTGGTAACAACCTGCCTATCAATGCTGAAACCCCCATCTTAAAAACAGTTCAGGATACATGGCAGGAGCATGCTGAGGGTCAATGGCAACAGCCTTTTCCTCCTCTTAGAGGACAGTTGCACACAGTCTATCAGGTAACCCTTAAACTGTCTGCTGGCCTAAGATGTGGCGAAGGATGCTAATCCCATTATTATAATTGCATTATTATAACTGAAGTAAAAAATCAGCTCCCACTCCAGCTGGCCTCTGTTCTTGGAATCTGGCTTTTTGTCTTTGGCATTCAAGAGTTCTAGGCCAATTCCGTCAAGCATAAAGTACAGAAAACATACACTTTTTGCAGGATATGCAGGCTCCTTATATCATTTCATACATACATATTGACCTGGTGGATCTCATCAAAGCTGTCGATGATTCACCCAGTCAGTTTCCGCCTTTCCCCCAGTATTGATACACAGAAGTAGGCAACCTTTGGATATGAAGGTACCTTTTAGCACCCTATCACCACCCATAAAGATGTAAAGATCTACTATGAATTTCTCTTCCCCCTAGGAATTTGTAAAAGCCGCCCCGTGCACCTTTCTCTTGAAAATGTGTATCAGGTAGGGTGGGAGACAGGCACAATATTTTTCTGGTTAACATTAATAAGCATTTTCAAGAGGAACTTTAGGACACCAGCTGCAGCAAATCATGCCTACTGAAAGGCTGACAGTTCAAAGCCCAGGTCACGGTGAGCTCCTGCCCTTTAGCCCAGCTTCTGCCTACCTAGCAGTTTTGAAAACAGAAATGTGAGTAGATAAATCGGTACTGCTTAAGCAGAGAGATATTTAAGGCACCCATAAGGAAATGCCAGAAAAATGCTGGCGATTTGATTAAGGAGGAAATTTACAAACAAAACTTTTTGGCAGGAAAAGTGGAGCGACAATACCCCCCCCCCCCCAGCCAGAACAGAACACAGCCTCCAAGATGCCAAACATGGGAAAGCCTATATATACCTCTATCTATGTACAGTATGGAGCCCCCAGTGGCGCAGTGGGTTAAACCCCTGTGCCGGCAGGACTGAAGGTCCTGGTTCGAATCCAGGGAGAGGCGGATGAGCTCCCTCTATCAACTCCAGCTCCTCATGTGGGGACATGAGAGAAGCCCCCCACAAGGATGATAAAAACATCAAATCATCCGGGCATCCCCTGGACAACATCCTTGTAGACGGCCAATTCTCTCACACCAGAAGTGACTTGCAGTTTCTCAAGTCACTCCTGACACGACAAAAAAAAAAATTAAAAAAAATCTATGTACTGTTGTCTGTCTTGACAGTATATAACGTCATTGAATGTTTGCCATGTATATGTTCTGTGATCCACTCTGAATAAATAAATAAATTGCATTTGATGTCCCTCAAAGATCCCACAGATTGTGGTTTTAAATCTTGTGAATACGCTGTTTTCTGCATAAGTACAAAATATCTAAATAGCCAACATTTGATCAAAGACTGCAATGGGGTTTTGCATTATTCCTTATAGTTTTGGCAGTGAACTATAGAAACATCAGCAGCTGCCTTATCCTGAATCAAAGCATTAATCTATTTGGTTCATATATGGGGTGAGGGAACACGTGGTTTTCCAAGTGTTGTTGAGCTTCAGATCTCATCAACTAACGTGATGGGACAGTTTTAATTCAACATCTGGAGAGTCATACATTCCCCAACAATAGTCTACATATTGACTGGCAGTGGCATGCCGAAGTTTCAGGAAACTTAACCAGCCATACTCAGAGGCCTCTGGGATTGAATGTGGGGATTTGGAGATTCAAAGCATTCACTCTGCTACTAAAGTACAGCTCTCTGCATCCCACACTTCATTTATTTATTTATCGTATCAGAAGCGAACTGAGGGTACCGTTTTTACAGAGTTTAAAAACTTGGCATTATATTAAATGTCATTTGATCAGTAGCTAGCCACTTGTAGTGCCTCTATTATTGCTGCAAGAAGGACCTCCATTGTGCATGTGGCAGGACTCAGGCTGCATTGTAATAGGTGGTCTGTGGTTTGCTCTTCTCCACACTCACATGTTGTAGAGTCCACTTTGTGGCCAGAAGTGACCAGAAGCCCACACTCCATGTCATAGGGGAACAGGGTTTCTGGGACCTAGTCATTAACAACCATTACAACGAGGCTGCCAAATTGAAACCGTCCCGAATAATTTCCATCTTTTGTTCAGCTTGAAGCAAGACACAGATATTGTACAGTTCAGGATCATTCTCTACTTCATAATTACTGTATTTTTTCCATGTTTTGAGTGCTGACATTAAAACACATTTTAGGTTCTGACTTCCAATACACCTTATATTTGGGAGCACCTAATTGTCTATCCTTTTTCCCTACCTCCTATCCTCACAATGTATTGCCCAGAGTCATAGATTTGGATGAGCAGTCATAGATTTTTACTCTTCATATCTGTTTTGTGTATCAAAAAACAGCTAGCCACTTCCCCTTTTTGCTCCTGAATGTGATTACTAAACAAGAACTCGTCTTTCATCCTTTCCCCATGAGTGCTGCTTTCTAAAGCAATTTTTCTCTGATCTCTAGTTCATTTAAAACTCTCTTTAAATTATGTTCTATCTGACCAGGTATGGGGGATCTTCAGCCCTACTGATCTTGTGGGCACAACTCTTTACCCAGCTCTGCCCAGCCTGCCTATTGGTGAGGGACTATGAGAGTTGCACTCCAAAAGCTTTGAAGGTCAGATATTTATTTATTTATTATTTATTTCGAGGTTTTATATACCGACCCTCTCACCTTCAAAGAGGGATTCGGACCAGTTCACAACATGTGTTAACATACAAAAATATACAATAACAACACAATGCCACTTCATTACACGATTAAAATATCAGCACCATACACATTAAAATATTAACATCCCAGTTAAAAGAGCCAAATCGTCCAACACCATCACAATCACATTCATCATCCTCCTTTCATGTGGGCAAAGAATTAAATCAGTTGTCAAATGCCGCGTTCCACAACCAGGTCTTTGTTAGTTTCCTGAACGTCATGAGGGAGGGGGCAGTTCTGATCTCTAATGGCAGGGAGTTCCAAAGTCGAGGGGCCACCATCGAGAAGGCCCTGTCCCTCGTCCCCACCAGCCGTGCTTGTGCAGGCGGTGGGACCGAGAGCAGGGCCCCTCCAGACGATCTTAGTGGTCTTGATGGTTCGTAGGGGAGAATACGTTCGGAGAGGTAAACAGGGCCGGAGTCGTTTAGGGCTTTATAGGTTAACACCAGCACTTTGAATTGTGCTCGGAAGCTAATCGGCAGCCAGTGGAGTTCGAGTAACAGCGAAGTGGTGTGCTCCCTGTACCCGCACCCGTTAGTAATCTGGCTGCCGCGCGTTGTACTTGCTGCAGCTTCCGGGCAGTCTTCAGAGGCAACCCCACGTAGAGAGCGTTGCAGTAATCTAAACGGGATGTAACCAAAGCGTGTACTACCGTGGCCAAGTCAGCCCTCCCAAGGTACGGACGCAGCTGGCGCACAAGTTTTAATTGTGCGAATGCTCCCCTGACCACCGCTGAAACCTGGGGTTCCAGGCTCAGCGATGAATCCAGGAGAACTCCCAGACTGCGTACCTGTGCTTTTAGGGGGAGTGTGACCCCGTCCAGCACAGGCTGTAACCCCGTACCCTGTTCGGTCTTACGACTGACCAGGAGTACCTCTGTCTTGTCTGGATTTAGTTTCAATCTGTTGTCCCTCATCCAGTCCGTGACAGCGGCCAAGCACCGGTTCATGACCTGAACAGCCTCCTTAGTGGCAGGTGGAAATGAGTGATAGAGTTGGACATCATCTGCGTACAGATGACATCGCACCCCAAAACTCTGGATGATCTCTCCCAACGGCTTCATGTATATGTTAAACAACATAGGGGACAGTATTGAGCCCTGCGGGACTCCACAGTGCAATGGCCGAGGAGTCGAGCAGGAGTCCCCTAGTGACACCTTCTGGGAGCGACCCTCGAGGAAGGACCGGAGCCACTGCAAGCAGTACCCCCAAGACCCATTCCCGCGAGGCGTCCGAGAAGGATACCGTGGTCGACGGTATCGAAGGCCGCTGAGAGGTCCAGCAGAACTAACAGGGACACACTCCCCCTGTCTAGCTCCCGGCGCAGATCATCAACTAAGGCGACCAAGGCTGTCTCGGTACCATGTCCCGGCCTAAAGCCAGACTGTGACGGATCTAGATAGTCCGTGTCCACCAGGAATTCCTGGAGTTGCGAGGCCACCACACGTTCCAGGACTTTGCCCAAGTAGGGGAGATTGGAGACTGGCCGAAAGTTGACGAATTGAGTGGGGTCTAGTGATGGTTTTTTCAACAGCGGTTTGATGACAGCTTGTTTTAAGCTGGCTGGAATCTTGCCTTCCCGAAGGGAGGCATTAACCACCACCTTTACCCACTCTGCCAAACCCCCTCTGGCTTCTTTTACCAGCCAGGAAGGGCAGGGGTCTAGGATGCATGTGGTGGGCCTCGCCTCTCCCAGAACCCTGATGACCTCGTCGAGTTGAACAGATCGAAACGAATCCAACAAAACTGGACAAGCAGATGCTTGAGTTACATCCTCAGAGACTGCAGTTAATGTGGTGTCAAAGCCCGTGTGGATCAAAGCGACTTTGTCCGCAAAGTACTGAGCAAATGCTTCACAGCGCGCTGCCGAGTCGTCAGGGGACCCACTCGAGGTGGGATTCAACAACCCTCTGACTACTCGGAACAGCTCTGCCGGACGGTTCCTTGCGGACGCAATATTGGCCGAGTAGAAAGCATTTTGCGCGGCCTCTATTGCCGCGCCATACGCCCTTAGATAGAGGCGTAGGCGTGTTCGGTTTGACTCGCTGGGCTCTTTCCTCCACACGCTCTCTAGCCACCTCTTTGTTCGCTTTAGCTCCACCAGCTCCTCGTTGAACCAAGGGGCCGGTTTCGCTCGGCGACTTAAGAGGGGGCGCTCCGGAGCAATCGTGTCTATTGCCCTAGTCAGCTCCCTATTCCAGTGAGCGACCAGGGCATCGACAGAATCACCATCCAAGGCAGCGGAAACATCCCCAAGAGCCATCAGGAATCCTTCTGGATCCATAAGCCTCCTGGGGCGGACCATCTTAATGGGTCCACCACCCCGTTAGAAGTTGCAGCAAGTCTAAACTTGATCAGGTGGTGGTCAGTCCATGGCAAAGGGGAGATTGATAACTCCTCCACACCGCCACCTTCTTCCCAGCCCTGACAGAAGACCAAGTCAAGTGTGTGTCCAGCACAGTGGGTAGGGCCAGATATTAATTGGGACAGCCCCATAGTTGCCATGGAAGCCATGAAGTCCTGAGCCGCTCCTGAAAGAGTGGTCTCTGCATGGACATTGAAGTCCCCCAGCACTACAAGCCGCCGGGACTCCAATGCCAGGCCCGAGACCAACTCTGCAAGCTCAGGTAGGGCGGCCGTGGTGCAGCGGGGTGGTCGGTACACCAACAACAGCCCTATTCTGTCCCGGTCTCCTAGCCTCAGGTGGACACATTCAAACAAGGTCGACTGTAAGGCCGGGCCCCTGACCAAGGAGATGGAATCTTTATAGACTATTGCAACTCCGCCTCCCCGCCCCCCGGGTCTCGGTTGGTGTTGCACGGCATAACCTGGTGGGCAAAGCTGGGTGAGATTAACCCCTCCAGCCTCGTCCAACCAGGTCTCCGTGATGCACGCCAGGTCTGCCTTTTCATCCAGGATTAAATCCTGAATGGTTGATGTTTTACCATTGACAGACCTGGCGTTCAACAGCACCACCTTTAATCCGGGAGGACCGTCTACCTTGGAACCCAAGTTTACCATGTCGGGAGGACATTTTGGAATTTTTCTTAAGGTTTGCTCACGAATTGGCCGAATTGGTTTTTTAACTCTCCCTTTCCCGTATCTCCCCCTCCCCATCATCACCTCGATGGGGGCCCCCCAAGCACCGGAACTCCCTCCCTCCCTCCCCCCTCTATCATTCTCCACATCCTGGTAGTTCACTAGTGCGCTGTTATATGATATGTCAATAGCCCTGGCAGTTGTTAAACCATCATTTCCGCCATTATTGTAGTTCAATTCCTCTGCCTTATAAAACCATCTCCAATTTTCCCCGGCCATTCGACCATTGTTGGGAGTGATTATATAATACACGATGTAAAGTGCAAATGCAAAATTAAAGTGACCGCACAATAGCACCATTGACATTAGTAACTAACAGAGATCTCACCATTAATTAAAGTGCTGGAGTGCTAACAAGTCATCTTTCATAACAGTGCAATGGGGGATTAGACTACAGAGGTATTCCTACACAGTGCAATTCTTATTGGCAAGAAATCGGCAGATTGGCAGTGTAATTGACATTAAGTAGGGGCATAGGAAAAAGTGCCAGGTGCAAATCACAGTAGCTTGAGAGATATTCGCAGCAGGACCTCGGGCTCCAGGAGGGAGCCGTATAGTTCCTCTACTGATGCCTTCAGTCAATCTGCAGCTGTTGACAGTCTTCTCTGCACATAGGTGGAACAGTAGCACCAAACACACAATAACCCCCCTAGAGCCACTGCCCAGGATGGAGTACGGCTGTACTACTGGAGGTTGGAATATATTCCTGTTTGTTGGGTGGATGGAAGGGCGACTGACCCTTGGCAAGCCGAGGGTGTCTATAATGACAGTTGGAAACTGGCGACTGGTCTCAAACAAACAGTAAGCAGTAAAAAAGCAGCTTCACAATTACACCACAACCAAGCCAGGATGGATAGCAAGCCCGCAGCCGCCACCGCACATTAGGGGGTCCTGGAGGACTGCACAAGAAGTTCTTAACTGCAGATGGAGCACACTGTCACAGCCCCAATAGTACAGCACCACCAGTCATCGTAGGTATTGCAGCTCACCCAGTTGGCCTCTAGCTGCTGCAGGCAACCCTGCCGGCTGAAGTAGGTGGTCACCGGTGCAAAGGAGCTCCTCAACCAGTGCAGGCTCCAAGGGGGAAAACTCTATCGCCAGTCTTAACTGGAAATGGAGATGGACAGTCGGATGGCAGCAAGTTAAGATGGTGGGATGGTCAATGCTAGTCCTTCCAGGAGTGGAGATGGAGGACGCGATGACAGGCGTCTCAGATGGTGAGATGGTGAGTCAGACCCCACTGGAGGAGGCCTGGGCTGCTGGCTACTCACAAGGAGTCCTGGGAGCAGGCTGGAGATCTTTATTGCCCCTTACAGCAGCACAGCAGACTCAGTCCCTGGCAGGCCTGTGGGCTCAGCTTTATAGAAGTAGAGGCCTCCTTGCAGTTGCTGAGTCAGACCCCACTGGCGGAGGCCTGGGCTGCTGGCTACTCACAAGGAGTCCTGGGAGCAGGCTGGAGATCTTTATTGCCCCTTACAGCAAGCACAGCAGACTCAGATACTGCTGTTCAACACTTAGGTTAATATGCCATGTGCTTGGCATCGCCTTTAGAATTCTCCCAATGACAATGTTGTACGTTCGGCACTATTTTCACAAATTTTAGGTAGAGCAACCCAACCTCTTGGGGAGAAACGTTGTGCTGACTAAAGAATTCTAACAAGTCTTAAGATACTGATGGCCTCCTATGGCCATCTATATATTGTGGCACTATAAATCCCAACAGCGCTGTTCCCAGCTGCTCTGGAAAAGCTGGAAATTACATTCCAACAACATTTGGAAAGCAGCAGAACCACCCCAGGTTTATAGGAAGCTGCTTTGTATCAATCAAGGACCTCATCACAGAGGGAGGGTTGTAGAGAAAGAAAGAAAGAAAGAAAGAAAGAAAGAAAGAAAGAAAGAAAGAAAGAAAGAGAGAGGATAATAAAATGGAAGAGAGCAGGAGGGAGTAATGGGAAGGAAGAAAGGAAAGGAGGGAAGGAGTGAGGATGACAGGAACAGAGGGAAAGAAAGTTGGTGGGTAGGAAAAAGAGAGGGAAGGAAGGAGTGAGGGATAAAAGGTAGAAAGGGAGGTAGGAAAAAGCGAAGGTAAGAATTCAGAATTCAGAAAGTGTGGTATAGTAGTTTAAACCTTGAACTATGGCTCTGAACCCACTGGGTGACTTTAGGAAAGTCACACCTTCTTAGCCTCAGAGGAAGATAAGAGCAAATTCCCTTTGAATAAACCTTGACAAGAAAGCTCTGCAATCAGGTTGTCCTATGTCTAAAACGATTTGAAGGCACACAATAACAACAATCCCAATTAATTATTAATTATACCTTACCTGGAAAGTGAGGTGTTAATAACGTATTTGTATCCCCAAGAGGTTTAGCCTATTTAATTTCAGCCCCGTACTATACCAAAGTTGTGCAGGTCAGGTCTACACACAAAAGAACAATAGAATAGTAAGAAGCACACAAACGAGCTTCCACTCAGCTTATATAGACAAACAGCCTTAGCCTAACAGACACAACAGCCTTAACCTAACAAACTCTCTCAGAAGACTCTCCGGGGTCGGGGATTAGATGTGCTAATCTTTGAAAAGTATTAGAACATTAAGCACTAAGAAACTTTGAAAAGTACTAGAGCATTGTGTCAAGGAAAATATATTCCGCAGATGTTCAGGCATGTATTTCTTTCGTGTGATCTTACTTACCATATTATTTTTTTTACAGTAATATCCTAACTGCCTCCTGCACAGGAGGATAGGGATGAAGCATAAAGGAATGATCTCTTTAGCATTTTGTTCTCACAACCACCATGTTGGATAGATTAGGTTGTTAGATAATGCCTGGCCCGTGGATTGTGTCCGACTCAGGGTTAAGGTTCAGGTTAGAGTTAAAGGATAAATTATGAGCACTTCAGCATGAAGAGTCTATGGCCCCTTCTACACTGCCCTATATCCCAGGATCTGATTCCAGATTATCTGCTTTGAACTGGATTATATGAGTCTAAACTGCCATATAATCCAGTTCAAAGGAGATAGTCTAGATGGGGCCTGTGTGGGTTCAAAATGGACACATTGTTCCCATGAGAATGGTACAAGCCTAGAATAGGGGCTGGGTTTCCCCTTTGTGCAGTGGTTCTCAACTTTCCTAATGCCGTGACCCCTTAGTACAGTTCCTCATGTTTTGGTGACCCCCAATCATAAAATTAATTTCATTGCCACTTCACAACTGTAATTTGGCTATTATTATGAATTATACTGTAAATATCTGATATGCAAGATGTATTTCCATTCATAAGACCAAATTTAGCACAAATACCCAATACACCCAAATTTTAGTACAGAGGGGGGAGGTTGGAGGGGATTGATTTTGTCATTTGGGAGTTGTAGTCACTGGGATTTGTAGTTCACCTACAATCAAAGAGCATTCCGAACTCCATCAATGATGGAATTGAACCAAATTTGGCACACACAAGTTCCATGACCAGCAGAAAATACTGGAAGGGTTTGGTGGGCATTGACCTTGAGTTTTGGAATTGTAGTTCACCTACATCCAGAGAGCACTGTGGACTCAAATAAATGATGAATCTGGACCACATTTGGCACGGATACTCAATATGCCCAAACGTGAACACTGGTGGAGTTTGGGGGAAATAGATCTTGATATTTGGGAGTTGTAGTTGCTGGGATTTATAGTTCACCTACAAGCAAAGAGCATTCTGAACCCCACCAATGATATAATTGGGCCAAACTTCTCACACAGAACCCCCATGGCCAATGAAAATACTGTGTTTTCTGATGGTCTTTGGCAACCCCTCTGACACCCCCTCGTGACCCTCCCAGGGGTCCCGACCCCCAGGTTGAGAAACGCTGCCTTTGTGGGTTGGTTCTTTCCCTGCCAGGTAGGAAGGCAGGAAGGGGAAGGGTCAACCAATGAAGGGGAAATGCACTCGTTCATGGGCTGCACAGAAGCCCTTTGTGGGCTGCATTCAGCCCATGGGCCATATGTTGTGTAGGCCTGGTGTAGACCCAGTACTTCTTCTTGTGCGCATGATCTCAGGTTATGGGGCATATTCTAAGAGGAAGGCAGTCAAGAGACTTGGTTGGGGAGAAGCTTGTAGGCAGTGGTTCTCTCTATAGCTTGAGATCCATGTACCTACTCTTTAGCATGTTAGCATGAGGTTTTCTTGAACTGGGTGTAATGGACTGTTCTGGATGAGGAACACACAGGAGAAGGTGGGGGGATGAGCAAGAGGTCACTTCCCAAATGCAGGATATAGACTTTGGAGGAACATGACACATAGAAGTAGATGGTAGTGATTCATAGCTCTCTCTGTTATCAGAGATGACAAGAAACAGGAAAATGTACAGATGACTTTGGAAGATTCTGCATGTGGAATGGCTTCTGCCAATCCCCAGAGGAGACAGGGGTGGTGGTAGGAAACTCCCTGCTGAGTGAACAGAAGAACTGGTTTGCGGGCATGACGGGATTTCTTGAGAGGTATGCTATTTCTCTGAGGGGGAAAATATGTGATGCAACAGAGAGGCTGACAAGACTTGTCAAGCCTACTGACTGTTACTTTTCCCTTTCAGTCCATGTGGGAATCAGTGACACTGCAGAAGACAGCCTTCAGGACATCAGAAGGGATTATGAGGTTCGGTGTGGCAATCCAAAGGATCTTGGTGCACAGGTCATTTTGTGTCTCCTCCCAGTTGAAGGGCATGGCCAGGGAAGGGAGAGATGAGTCAACAGTGTGACGCTGCAGTTAAAAAGCCAATGTGATTCTAGGCTGCATCAACAGAAGTATAATTCTAAGGAAAGTAATAGAACTGTTCTAATCTGCTTTGGTTGGGCTTCACCTGGAATACTATCTCAAGTCTGGGGCATTGCGATTCAAAAAAGATATTGACAAGCTGGAATGTGTCCAGGGAAGGGTGATAGAAATGGTAAAAGATCTGTAAGCCATGCCATATGGGGAACAGCTTAGGAAGCTTGGTATATTTCGTCTAGGGAAGAGAAGGTGAAGAGGTGACATGATAATCATGTTTAAATATTTGAAAGGATGTCATATTGAAGATGGAGCAAGCTTGTTTTTTTGCTGCTTCAGAGACAAGGACATGGAACACCAGGTACAAACTACAGGAAAAGAGACTTCCTGAAAGAGCAGTTCTATAAAGGAATATGTCTTTGAGTAGGAGTGGGGAACCTTTAGTCTGCCAGGGCCATTTGGATATGTAGAATAACATCATTTGTGGGCCAATGTATTTTATCCATTTATTATAAATTAAAATATAATATAATAATATAATTATAAAATAATAATATAATATAATAAATTATATATATTAAAATCAAATAAAACTTCCAAAGTCAGCTCAGTAAAAACAAGAACAGAAGAAGCAGAATGTGTCGCCGCAAGGAGAGGCTCGGGTCTGAATAGTAAGTGGCACCTGGCCATCAAAAGAGAAACAGGAGGCGGGTTAAGTGGGAGGACTGGGGCAGGTGTCATCCCCTTCTCTGGGCCACATCAAATGATTTCATGTGCCTTACATAGCCAGCAGGCCAGACATTCCCTACCCTTGCATTATGTCTTGCTAGGAAATTCATGCCAAAATCACCTTAGGCAAAAACACCCCAAATTGTAGGGTAAATGCCTGAGAGGCAAAGGCATAATAATTTGAACCCTCCTACCTCCTGCAATGCTGCCAATTCATGAGTCCCCCCTTTATCCCCGTGCCAACCCTGAAATCACAACAAACCAGGCAAAAAGGATCCATACAAATCACAACCAGGGATCCTGTGGAGCAAAGCAGCATCTTACTGATCCAGCCTCAAAAAGAGTGAAAAGAGGTCCAGAGGAGGACAGCCAGAGTGTCATGTATCATGTTCTGCAGTTGATGGTTGTTGGTGATGGTAGGATTAATGTAAGTCTTAGTTCTAAAGGGTTGAGCAATCTGTAAAAGAGTTCATGGGTGAAAGCAAATAAGGGTGTTTTTGACTATAAGGGAGCTAGCTTTGGGACTGATCTTTGGGATAAAAGTATTTGTTTTATCTTGGTGGTAGATGCTGCTGGTTTACCCTCAGGTTTTTAGATTTTCAGTGTCCTGACCTGTCTCCTGAACCCTTGGAATCCTGGAACCTTGAATATTTGGACTGGTTTTTGACTATGGTATAGACCAGGGGTCCTCAAACTAAGGCCCAAGGGCCGAATATGACCCTCCAAGGTCCTTTACCCGGCCCTTGCTCAGGGTCAACCTAAGTCTGAAACGACTTGAAAGCACACAACAACAACAACAATCCTATCTCATCAGTCAAAAGCAGGCCCACACTTCCCACTGAAATGCTAATAAGTTTATATTTGTTAAACTTGTTCTTCATTTTATTGTTTTAAAGTGTTTTTTGCACTACAAATAAGGTATATGTAGTGCGCATAAGAATTCATTCATGCTTTTTTCAAATTATAATCTGGCCCTCCAACAGTTTGCGGGACTTTGGCCTGGCCCTCCATTTAAAAAGTTTGAGGACCCCTGGTATAGACTCTTGATCCCTGGACTTTGCTCACTGAACTTTTGGCATTTAACCACTGGACTGGACCCTTTGACTACAGTGTAGCATTTGCTATCAATTTTTGTTTTGTATTCCGTGGCTGAGTGCTATCTTTATGTTTTATATTTTGAATTATTAAAACAGCCAGAAAGTAAGTGCTGTTTTAATTAAACTGTTTTATACAAACTGGGTGTTTATTTAGTTCATCTCTGCCTCTGTAACGGCTGAGCCCTGGCATCGTGACACAGAGCTTATAAAATCTCTGGCCCTGCCCTCCCCACATAACTTACCTCCACAGGCACGTAAACCAGCCAGTTTAAGTCTGGTCTCCATTCAGTGAAGCCTCAGTGAGGCTCCCTCATCCATAGGGTGTTTGTTTAGTTCACCTCTGCCTCTGTAACGGCAGAGCCCTGGCATCGTGACACAGAGCTTATAAAATCTCTGGCCCTGTCCTCCCCACATAACCTGCCTCCACAGGCACACAAACCAGGCAGTTTAACCCTGGTCTCCATTCAGAGCCTGGCATCATGACACAAAGCTTATAAAATCTCTGGCCCTGCCCTCTCCACATAACCTGCCTCCGCAGGCACACAAACCAGGCAGTTTAACCCTGGTCTCCATTCAGTGAAGCCTCGGTGATGCTCCCTCATCCATAGCTGCCATGGCTGTATGGTCTTGTGTGTAAATTATTTTGCTTTGATCGCGGTTCTAATTCTGCATCTTGGATTTGGAACATATGCAACATTTGTATCATTGACTATTGAGGTCTTTCCTGTGTACTGTAATTTTCATCTGAGTTTTTGCAAGGATTGTTAAAGGCATGAGATCTGAGTCAGTACTTGGTTAGTATTCGCGTGGGAGACAAAGGGCCAAGCTAAATGATCTCAGGGTTTTCTGGGAGCTACGTTCCTAGCACCTGGAAAGAAAATGTAAATAATTCTGTCCTATTTTTATTATCCTTACAATAACTCTTGGAGCTGGATTAGATTGAGAGATATTTACTGGCCTAAGGTCACTTCATGTGTCAGTGAGGATTTGAACCCAGATCAATTCACATTTAACCTTAAACTCTATACCGCCTTTCTGGGATTGAAAGTTAGGACTTCTGTGTCAAAGAGTTCCCTCCTTTGGCAGCTCTGAGCCCTGGGCCTGATTTCCTTTTCCAACTGTCTCTCTCCTTCCTTCCCGCCCCCACACCCTCCGGCGTGTCTTTTGGCTTTGCTTTCCCCACAGCACTTTACATTAATCTCGCCCTGAATTTCATCGTCTTGATGACAAGGCTGTCTCGTCAATCCACCCAAACTCATTCTGGATTCTAATCCTGACCCCTCCAATGTAAGGCAATCAATGCCAGCTTTGCCATGGCTCTGCATTTGATAAGGCTCTTCCCTGCTCCTTCATCCGAGTCCTCCACACGAAATGCTGAACAGCGAGCAACAGACCATGATGAAACCCTACACAGATCACTTTGGGTTTCCTCTTTCTTTGTTTACTTTGGAGGTGCAAATTCCTCACAGGGTCTTCAGAAAGCACACCAGAGCTTGAAAAAAAGGACAAAGACTCCCAAAATACCCAGACAGTATGGCCACTGCTTGGTCTTTTTGCAAAGAAGACTGAGTTATTTATTTATTATTTATTAACCATATTTATATACCGTCTTTCTCAGCCTGAAGGCAACTCAGGGCGGTTTAGGCAATTTTCTTATTCAGCAAGGAAGTAAAATTTTGGCTCGTGCGGCAACTGCGACCATACCTCGGGAAGGCAGATCTGGCCAGGGTGGTCCACGCCTTAGTCACCTCTAGACTGGATTACTGCAATGCACTCTACATGGGGCTGCCCTTGAAGACGGCACAGAAATTTCAGATTATCCAATGGGTGGCAGCCAGGTTGTTAACTGGGGCTCCTTACAGGGAGCGGTCATCCCTCCTGTTCAAGGAGCTCCACTGGCTGCCATTCATTTACCGGACCCAATTCAAGGTGCAGGTTCTTACCTWCAAAGCCCTGAACRGTTTGGGACCCGCCTACCTGYGTGAYCGCATCTCYRTATAYGAACCCACACRATCYCTTYGWTCATCYGGAGAGGCCCTGCTMTCGATCCCACCAGCATCGCAGGCGCGATTGGTGGGGACGAGAGAGAGGGCCTTTTTGGTGGTGGCCCCTCGACWCTGGAACTCACTCCCTAAGGACATCAGGCAGGCCCCAACTYTGGCAWTCTTCAGGAGGARCTTGAAGACGTGGTTGTTCCAGTGTGCCTTCCTGGAATAATGATCCCATAGCACTTTGTCCCTCCAAAGCACTTTATACTTTTAGGTCTGCTCGTATGTCTCCCACAAACGCCACTACCACCTTTTCGTCCATGCCTCAGCACTATTCCAATTTTAATTTTTACATTTGGCCTTCCCACAGTTTAAACTGTATGTTGTCTTATTGATAATGTTATATGTTTATTTATTTATTTATTTATTTGCTTTATTTCTATACCGCGTTTCTCAACCTAATTAGGCGACTCAATGCGGTTTATCGTTTATGTTCTATTTTAATTGCTTGTATTGTTGTGATTATTGCCTGTATTGTTGTGTTTGGGCTCAGCCTCATGTAAGCCGCACCGAGTCCCTTGGGGAGATGGTAGCGGGGTACAAATAAAGTGTTATTATTATTATTATTATTATTATTATTATTATTGTAGGTTTTTCAGGCAATATGGCCATGTTCTAGAAGCATTCTCTCCTGACGTTTCGCCTGCATCTATGGCAAGCATCCTCAGAGGTAGTGCTTGCCATAGATGCAGGCGAAACATCAGGAGAGGATGTCCTACGAAGAGCAGCTTAAAGAGCTGAGCATGTTTAGCCTGAAGAGGAGAAGGCTGAGAGGAGATATAATAGCCATGTATAAATATGTGAGAGAAAGTCACAGGGAGGAGGGAGCAAGCTTGTTTTCTGCTTCCCTGGAGACTAGGACGCGGAACAATGGCTTCAAACTAAAAGAAAGGAGATTCCATCTGAACATGGCCATATAGCCTGAAAAACCTACAACAAGCCAAAGTTTTACTTACTTACAACAACCCAGTAATTCCAGCCAAGAAAGTCTACGACAAGTAAAACTTTATTTCTATCCTGCTCTATCTCTCCTATCTTTCTATAGAGACTCAAGGTGGTTCATAACATAAAAGGCAAACATTCAATGTCTTAAAATACACCAAATGTCAGTGTGCCAGAGATAGCAAAGTCCGCCAGCATTGAAGCGATGCTCCTACGCCATCAACCAGGCATGTAGCCGGGGGGGGGGGGAGCTTGAGGGGCTTCAGCCCCCCCCCCCCGAAATTCTCATGGTGGTTCGCGAAAAGGCCTTACTGGTGCATTATTTAAACTGTTATGTTTATTCATATCATGATCTGATCACCATACTCAATATATCCCATATGCATGGGGGTATTGGGGTAATGATACAAAAGGTTTGCTAGGCTAGACCCTCTTTCACTCAGACTCAGCCCCCCCCCCTGAAACTCAGCCCCCCCGAAACCCCCCCTGAAAAAAACTCCCCCCCTCCAAATCGAAATCCTGGCTACGGGCCTGCCATCAACTCTGCTGGACTGGCTACGCTGTCTGAATGCCTGATCACCATCTCCCAAAGCAGTTACTATATTCTGAACTCAAGAACGGGAAATGTAATGTTGGTGGACAGGAAAAGAGATTTATAGATGGGCTTAAAGCTAACCATAAAAACTGTGGCATAGACACTGAGAACTGGGAGGCCCTGGCCCTCGAGTGCTCTAACTGGAGGTCAGCTGTGACCAACACTGCTGTGGAATTTGAAGAGGTATGAATGGAGAGCGAAAGGGAGCAACGTATCAAGAGGAAGGCATGTAAAGCCAGCACTGTGACTAGGGGGAACTTTTCTGTGACGATGCATCTCAGATTGGTGACAATAGCAGAATGCCCTATTGTGTTCTCAGCTGGGAGGGCAGTTCATGTTATCTCTGATATTGGAGACAGTGGGAGCATTTTCAATGCAACAGGAGACCACAGGAGGAAAGGACACCTAGTCGGGAAGGAACTGTCAGGGGTACTGATTGTGTTTTTCCTACATGGCAGGGGATTGGATTAGATGGCCTATGTGGTATCTTCCAACTCTATAATGTTATGAACTGGTGATGTCAACAAGGTACAGAGCTTGGGAGGGCATTCCATATGACATTATCTTGGCCCCAGAGAGCAATGCATAGCCTCCCAGACCAATCCACTTCTCCACCCTTAAACTATATCTTAATTAGTGTTAAAAGAGCCTGATTAAGCTCATTTTAAAACCATCCCAATGGACCACCTTTCCTTGTCAAAGATAAAAGGAAAACCAACTATCACAGAAAACTGAGACGGTAAATCCATTTGTATTTGAAACTACCCTCTAGTCAGTCTTGGATATTTTCACTCTTACTAACATATACAGAGGAACCTTAAATCTTTAAATGTTATTTAAGATAAGATGACTCCTTATTATTAGCAGAAAACAACAAAGATGTGGAAAGACTACTGATGAAAAGGTAAGGAAGACAGTGCAAAAGCAGAGCTACAACTGGATATTAGGAAAACAAACGTAACAACTGCAGCTGAAGACATTGAAATAGGGTAATAATAATAATAATAATAATAATAATAATCTGCAAGGAAGCAGATGAAGCAATAGATCATATCCTCAGCTGCTGCAAGAAGATCACACAGACAGACTATAAGCATATAATAATAATAGTACTCTGCAAGGAAGCAGATGAAACAATAGATCACATCCTCAGCTGCTGCAAGAAGATCGCGCAGACAGACTATAAGCAGAGGCATAACACCATTGCTCAAATGATTCATTGGAACTTGTGCCACAAATTCCATCTGCTTGCAACAAAGAACTGGTGGGATCACAAGCTGGAAAGTTACAGAAAATGAACACGTCAAACTACTCTTGGATTTCCGAATTCAGACTGATAGAGTTTTGGAGCACAATACTCCTGACCTCACGATCGTGTTAAAAAAACAGATTGTTGATCGTCGATGTTGCAATCCCAGGCGACAGCAGGATTGAAGAGAAACAACTGGAAAATCTGACACAATATGAGGATTTAAAGATTGAACTGCAAAGACTCTGGCACAAACCAGTAAGGGTGGTCCCAGTGGTGATTGGCACACTGGGTGCAGTGCCTAAAGACCTTGGCCTGCACTTAAACACAATCAGCACTGACAAGATTACCATCTGCCAGCTGCAAAAGACCACACATTATTCGCCGATACATCACACAGTCCTAGACACTTGGGAAGTGTCTGATGTGTGATCCAATACAACAGCCAGCAGAGTGATCTTGTTTGTTGTGGACTCACCTTTTTGTGTTTCTAATAATAATAATCATCATCATCATCTTCTTTATTTATACCCTGCCATCATCTCCCTGAAGGGACTTGGGAGGGCTAACATGAGGCCAAGCCCAAACAAATTAGTATAGAGCAAAACTACATATAAATAAAACAATAACATCAAATAAAATAATTAATGATAACATAGTAATGAAATGACATTTTTCTGTGTCTTGGGTTAGTTGTTAATCAAAATGGTGAATGACATCAATAGATTAGAAGATAGATAACATTTGGAAAGGCATCTCTGAAGGAACTAGACAGAAGTCTGTGGTGTAAAGATATGCAATTACAGATCAAACTCAGAATCACTCATATCATGCTATTTCCAGTTTCCATCTATGTCTGTGAAAGTTGGGCAGTGAAAAAATCTGACAAAAAGAGGACCACTTTATCTGAAGTTTGGTGCCTGGAGCACGGTGGTTATGGTGGACAGTTTAAGGCCCTTCCACACAGCCCTCTATCCCAGAATATCAAGGCAGGAAATGCCACATTATCTGAGTGTGGACTCAGATAACCTAGGGCCCTTCCACACAGCCCTATATCCCAGAATATCAAGGCAGGAAATGCCACATTATCTGAGTGTGGATTCAGATAACCTAGGGCCCTTCCCCACAGCCCTATATCCCAGAATATCAAGGCAGGAAATCCCACATTATCTGAGCGTGGACTCAGATAACTTAGGGCCCTTCCACACAGCCCTATATCCCGGAATATCAAGGCAGGCAATCCCACATTATCTGAGTGTGGACTCAGATAACCTAGGGCCCTTCCACACAGCCCTATATCCCAGAATATCAAGGCAGGAAATCCCACATTATCTGAGTGTGGGCTCAGATAACCTAGGGCCCTTCCACACAGCCCTATATCCCAGAATATCAAGGCAGGAAATCCCACATTATTGGAGTGTGGACTCAGATAACCTAGGGCCCTTCCACACAGCCCTTTAACCCAGAATATCAAGGCAGGAAATCCCACATTATCGGAGTGTGGACTCAGATAACCCAGCTCAAAGCTGATATTGTGGGATTTCCTGCCTTAATATTCTGGGATATAGGGTTGTGTGGAAGAGCCCTCAAATGATCAATATATGGGTCCTAGAGCAAAGAACTCAAGCCTGAACTCTCACAAGAAGAAAACTTGCCTAAGCTGAGGCTATAGCATTAGGACTTATCATGAGACAACATGACTCACTGGAAAATATGATCCTACTGCCTCTGCATAATAAGGCTGAAAGAAGGCAATAAGGAAAGAGGAAGGTCACACTATAAGTGGATTGGCTCAGTTAAGGAAGCCAGAGCAATAAGTCTGCAAGACCTGAGCAGAGCTGTTGCTGACCCAGGCTCTTGGCGGACTCTCCTTCACAGCACTGCCGTAAGTCAAACTGGACTCGATGGCAAGCAACAGCAGGATCATCTGCACCTGATTAAATTGGTCTATGAAAACCCATGCTGCCAACTTCTTTTTCTTAGTTCGTCTCAAAGTGCTACAAGAGCCATTTGAGGAATATCAATAACCTTTTCCTCATTGGCAAACCGTTTTACTGAGAAGTGATCATCAGTGAATTTCAGGGAAATGACGACCATATCTCACAAGCTATGTGTGACTTGGGGACTGGATCACAACAAGCAATCATACTAACACGATGGCCAATCCCAGACATTACCTTGTTTGCTTTTTCTTTGTCTTGCTCTTGGTTTGGCAGCACATTGAGAAAATCTACACCTAATGAGCAATTCAAATTATGCCATTACAGCAAAAGATATTATTGCACTAAAGTGTTTTGCATTTCAGAGACACATTATGGATTCAAATAACTGCAGTAATGCTTTGTGTTCAAAACACATCTCGGCTAAAACATTTGTTCTTCCTTTTCTGAATTATTCAAAGTGTGCGCTGGAGCTGAGTTTCCTCTGGATCTAGCACCCACCTGCACCCTCCCAACTCTATTCCACAAGATGCCCTCCATGGTCTCCTTTTGTTTGGTTGGATCAGGCCGCAGACCCACCTCTGTGCCATTCTGTATTCACACAAGGGCATTGTGTTCACACATGTTTCCCGCAGCTAGCAGGAAACACTTTGCCTCAGCCTATGGTCCTGGATTTCACACACAGCAGCAGGGAAATGAAATATGAAAATTTCTCTCAACAAAAGTTTGCTCCAGGCACTGTCAGGCCATTATATGCTAATCAAGGTGGTCAGTTGAAACATTCACACCTAGCTTCAGCAGACAAGAGTCCTTTGTCCCACCCTGGTCATTCCACAGATATATCAACCCAATTTTCCTAGTTCCAACAGACCTCACTACCTCTGAGGATGCTTGCTATAGATGCAGGCGAAACGTCAGGAGAGAATGCCTCTAGACCATGGCCATATAGCCCGAAAAACATGGCCATACAACCTGTATGGAACATGGCCATACAGCCTGGAAAATTCACAGCAACCCTTTAAATTGTTTTCTTTTTAATATTTGTATCTTCCTTGTTTTAAAATTTAATTGGGTTTTTCATGTTATTGTTAGCCATCTTGAGTCTCTATGGGGAGGAATGTGGAACAGAAATAAAGGTCATTAAGATGATGATGATGATGAGGTAAGTGATGATAGTGTCCTCCACCACAAATGTGTTTACTGCTCTGTTAAAGCCAAGGAAATTGGTGGCTGTCACTATGTCTTCTGAGATTCAAGGCCATAGTTTTCATCGTGGAGTTATGATAGTAGGCCCATTCAAACATACTAATTTTCCTCACAATTAGAACTGTATGAAAGAGAGAGCGAAGGAAGGAGAGAGGGAAGAGAAGGATGTTACAACTTCACCCTCCCCCCTGTCAACTTCTTCACCTTCCAAGTGCATTTTCCAAGTGCAGCCAGGCTTTGAAGCTGCAAGGCCATTCAATGCTAATCAAGGTGGCCAGTTGCAACATTCATGCCTGCCTCAAGCAGACAAAAGTTCTTTCTACCACCCTGGACATTTCACAGATATATATACCTCACTTGCCTAGTTTCCAACAGCCCCCTCAACCTCTGAGGATGCCTGCCATAGATGTGGGTGAAACGTCAGGAGAGAATGCTTCTGGAACATGGCTATTCAGCGTGGAAAACTCACAGCAACCCAGCAATCTGAATCCTTGGAGGAATTGAAATCTAAATCACATTCAGTACTTCCAATTTTACAACACCCCCTCAACTCATGCAGTGCAATGGGGATGGAAAAGAGGAGTGTGAAGCCAACACACTTGTAATGCATGTCCCTCAGCAAGGGAGATGACAGTGGGTGGGATAGAACAGTGCTTCCTAAGGTATCTCATGTGGGGAACCAGCAATCCTCCCCTCCCCATATCACCAAAGACGAATACCGTATTTGTGCCCATTGGCTAGAATTGTTCTTTTTTGGAAATTCTCCAGGGATGGGCAGCAGATGGCTCAGGAACTGGCGTTGGTCCAAGGACCTCCGCATTGATAGGCAATGGCTTAGAGCACCCAAATTGTGGGCAGAAGTATTGCCCTGAATCTGTCACCCTCCAGTTTCATAGCGTGATCTCCGATTCCAATGTCATGACAGAGGAAGAATAGTCTCTCTGCATCTCTCTTTTCTCACAACATGCTTACTGAGATAGCTGGAGGGTATTTTGAGAGCTCTAGACCAAGAAGAAAAAGTAATATTTCCAAGTTCAACCTGTACCCAGATTTATGTAAAACTAGCCATTTCCTGCCAGGCGTTGCTGTGCTCCAGTCTCTGTATATATTGTGTGTATATGTGTGTATGTTTATATGTGTGTTTGCGAGACATATATATATTAGGGTTGGGCGGTTTCGTTCGTTAATTTCGTAATTCGTTATTAATTCGTATTTAAATTAGCTTACGATCTGATATTGAGCCATGCAGGAGTAATTAAAAATCGAAACGAATTTTTTCAATTTATTTCGTAATTGTTTCGTAATTGTTTCGAAATCGTTTCGTAATTGTTTCGTAATTATTTCCATATGTCTGGTGCAAGTTTTATAGTTGTTGTTTGTTTTATCAGTGATAAAAAATAAATTATCACACCAACAGTCAACAACAGAGGGAGAAGGAAGCTTCAGAAGTTCCCCTGTCCCATTTGGAGGGTTTTTTAGCATATTGCGCAATCGCGTCCGCCATTAACGAATCGATTCGTAATTGTTTTGAAATCGTTTCGTAATTGTTTTGCAATTTTACGAAATTTCGTATATTTCGAACTTTTTTAAAGAAAAATTTCAGAATTCTTTTAAAAAACGAAACGCAAAAAACCCCTAAAAACGAATCGAGTTTAGAAACAAATTTTTCCATGGTTACCCAGCCCTAGTAACCACTAATCACTAGTGCTGATACTGATTATAATGTTATTTTTATTTTATTTTTGCTTTTAAAGTCTCTTTTGCTGTGTTTTTCAGTGTTTTTATGAGTGATAGTCTCTTGTTGGCCTGATAGGTGACTTGTGTCCAAATTTGGTGTCAATTTGTACAGTGGGTTTTGAGTTATGTTAATCCCACAAACGAACATTACATTTTTATTTATATAGATACTAGCTGTACCTACCACGTATTGTTGTGCCCAAACTCCCTCCCACTTTCTCTCCTCTTTTCTTTCTCTCCTTCCTTCCTTCCCTCTTTTCTTCCTTACTTCCCTTTTTTTCTTTCATTCTCTCTTTCCTTCCTTCTCTTCCTCTTCCCTTCCTCCCCCCCCTTTCTTCTCCTTCCTCCTTCTCCCCGTTCTTCCTTCTCTACCTATTCTTGGACTGCAACTCCCAGCAGTCCTCCTGATCGATCTATCTACCTACCTATCTCTATCTAATCTATTTATCTGGAGGATTTCTGGGATTTGCAGTTCAGGAATAGGAAATTGGAAATATGCAGGAATTGGGATGCTCTCAAAGAGAACCAAGGAGAAGAAAGCTTGCATCTTGGAAGCAGTGTAATTTGGATCATCTTCCTCTCCTAAAGGGCCTGGTCTAGGGGATGCTGGAAGCTGTAGTCTGGAAGAGAATGTGGATATGCTATTGTGTGTTTTGTTTGCTGGAGGAGTCGTTCTTGCGCGTGTGCTGTAGTATCTTTTTGCTTTTTTGCTCTTTAAGTACCTTCTGCTGTGCTTTTCACTGTTTTTTTTATGAGTGATGGTCTCTTGTTGGCCTGATAGGTGCATTGTGTCCAAATTTGGTGTCAATTTGTCCAGTGGTTTTTGAGTTATGTTAATCCCACAAACAAACATTACATTTATATATATATATTAGCCATCCCCTGCCATGTGTTGCTGTGGCCCAGTCTGGTGATCTGGAAAATAAAGTAATTAGAAAGTGTTGGTTTCTAATATATGTAATGTTTTTTATGCTTGTGGGTAACACTATTTCCTGCTGTTTCTTTGTCAATATCAAGCCCCGCACATCGCATGATGTGTTCTGCATACAAGTGGAACAGGTTGGGTGAGAGGATACAATCCTGGCGTATGCCTTTCCCAATCTTGAACCAGTCAGTTGTTCCATGGTCAGTTCTTCCTGTTGCTACTTGGTCCTTATACAGATTAGGGAAGGCTGAGCAAAGGAAGATAGATGCTTTTGAACTGTGGTGCTGGAGGAAAGTTCTGAGAGTGATTTGGACCGTGAGAAGATCCAACCAGTCCATACTTCAGGAAATAAAGCCCGACTGCTCATTGGAGGGAAGAATAGTAGAAGCCAAGATGAAGTACTTTGGCCACATAATTAGAAGAAAGGAAAGCTTACAGAAGATAATTATGCTGGGGAAAATGGAAGGTAAAAGGAAGAGGGGCTGACCGAGGGCAAGATGGATGGATGGTATCCTTGAAGTGACTGGACTGACCTTGAAGGAGTTGGGGATAGTGACGGCCGACAGGGAGCACTGGCGTGGACTGGTCCATGAAGTCACAAAGAGTCGGAAACGACTGAATGAATTTTTTTTTTTGGTCATGTCAGGAGCGACCTGAGAAACTGCAAGTCACTTCTGATGTGAGAGAATTGGCCGTCTGCAAGGACATTGCCCAGGGGACACCTGGATGATTTTTTATGTTTGTATCATCCTTGTGGGAGGCTTCTCTTATGTCCCCGCATGAGGAGCTGGAGCTGATAGAGGGAGCTCATCCGCCTCTCCTCGGATTCGAACCTGCGACCTGTTGGTCTTCAGTCCTGCCGGCACAGGGGTTTAACCCACTGCGCCACCGGGGGCTCCATGACTGAACGAATGAACAACAACAACAACAAAATAAGGATCCACACAGTCAAAGGCTTTAGAATAGTCAATAAAAGAGAAATAGATGTTTTCTGAAACTCCCTGCCTTTCTCCATTATCCAGCGGATACTGGCAATTTGGTCTCTTGTTCCTCTGCCTTTCCTAAACCCAGCTTCTACATCTGGCAACTCTCGCTCTGTGTATTGCTGGAGTCTTCCTTGCAGGATCTTGAGCATTACCTTACTGGCCTGAGAAATAAGGGCCACTGTACGGAAGTTTGAGCAGTCTTTAGCATTTCCTTTTTTTGGTATGGAGATATAAGTTGATTTTTTTCCAGTCTGATGGCCATTCTTGTGTTTTCCATATTTGCTGGCATATGGCATGCATCACCTTGACAGCATCCTCTTTCAAGATACATCTTCTACATCTACACACCCTTTAAAAAACTCTTTAAGGGTGAAAATGCATAAGCTTCTTTTCCTTATTAATTACTGTGCTTTGGAATATCACACAGCCCACACAACACTTTAGAGCTTTCAACTAAGCAGGGGATCCTGATTATTTCTTTTCCCCACCCCCTTTTCTTCTTTTCATGACCTCCCCCTCCACCGTCACCACTACAGCAATTTTATCAAATAGTGAGGATTGGGGCATCTCTTCCCGCATCCATTTTCCTTTGCTCCTTGTGGGTGTGTATAGGAAGTATACACAGAGCACTGCAGATCCAATCTGAAACATGCAGAAGAGAGGTAAAAAAGGATGAAAAGAAGAGACTGGCAGACCAGAAAGTATCTTTTAGGCAACACATGCACACCCTGCTGATAGGAACAAAAAGACTCTGGAGAGGAGGGGAGGAAAGCCTGAAACATCCTGAAATTGCCAATGCATCATCTCAATCGCGGAAACAGAAGCGGTAATTACACAAGCAAAAACCACGTTCACCAAATATAGGCCCACTCTGAATGAGCTCTGAGTCTATCTGGATAATTCCAAATAGCACAGGCAGCTATTTCAGGACCTGGGAGAGTTCCCTCTATTTCTGTAGCAGAAAGAGCAGTACATTTCGCTATGTTTCAGACGGAGGGAAAGAGAGGTCGTCCCATTAAGGAAGTGAGAAAAGTTTCAGTTCATTTTTGATAACATTTTATCAAAACTGATCTTTCCCTCCTCTATATCCGAAACAGAAAGAACTTGAGATGTAAACATTGGCAACACAGAGAAGCCAAAATCTACAGTTTTGCCTGTTTGTTGTTGTTTATTCGTTCAGTCATTTCCGACTCTTCGTGACCTCATGGACCAGCCCACGCCAGAACTCCCTGTCAGCCATCACCTACCCCAGCTCCTTCAGAGTCAAAGTTTTGCCTGTACTCTTGCCTGTACTCCCTTCGTATTCCACTATGTCAAGCTAAATAAAGGTTGCCACGTCTTTCTTTTCAGATTCTTCTGTTCCTTAAAACCTCCATAGCAACACAAGTCATTCCCATGTTAGGTAAAGTCACACTTGTTGAATTTAACTGATCCAAATGAGAGACAAGTTGCATTTCAGATCCTTTCTGAAAATTCTGCCCAAACACGCAAATCACATCCAGGTTGAAGGCCTAACTGAGCTATGAAACTTTCCAAATGATCTAGGGCTAGTCATTCATCCTCATGTTGACTGATTTCACAAGGTTGTTATGAAGATAATGCAGAAAGAGATATATGGATGCTTTCTTGAGCTCATTGAAAGTAAACTGGAATATTTTTGTCATCACCATCACCACCATTACTGCCTCCAACATTAATGTTATCTAGAGTAAAGTCGAATTCAAGGTGATCTAGTTGTGACTAACAAGTCCCATTTACATCAATGGATCTAAGACTAATGTTGAGTTTAGCCCAGTTGGGTCCATTTCAGTTCATACTCCTGGGTTGCTGTGAGTTTTCCAGGATGTATGGCCATATTCCAGAAGCACTCTATCCTGACATTTCACCTGCATCCTCAGAGGTTGTGAGGTCTGTTGGAAACTAGGGAAGTGGGGTTTATATATTTGTGGAATGTTCAGGGTGGGAGAAATAACTCTTGTCTGATTGAGGCAAATGTGAATGTTGCAACTGGCCACCTTGATTATTTATTTATTTATGTATTTATTTATTTACAGTATTTATATACCGTCTTTCTCACCCCTGGGGGGGACTCAAAGCAGTTGAATGGCCTTGCAGCTTTAAAGCCTGGCTGCTTCCTGTCTGGGGGATCATTTGTTGGGAGGTGTAAGGTGGCCGTGATTGTTTCCTGTCTGGAATGCCCCTGTTTTTGCAGGAGTCTACCAAATACCATACAACTGAGCACAAGTCTACATAGGGACCACCAAACGCAGCAGCGCCCAAACACGAATCAAGGAACATGAAAGGCACTGCAGACTACGTCAACCAGAGAAGTCAGCCATAGCAGAGCACCTGATGAACCAACCTGGACACAGCATATTATTTGACAACACAGTAATGCTGGACTACTCTAACAACCACTACATCGGACTACACAGAGAAGCTACTGAAATCCACAAGCACGTGGACAATTTCAACAGAAAGGAGGAAACCATGAGAATGAACAAAATCTGGCTACCAGTATTTAAAAAAAACTCTAAAATCAGGACAGTCAATAAAGAGGTACACTCAGAAAACAGGGGAATTCCAGACAGGAAACAATCAGGGCCAGCTAATAACTCTCAAAAAAGGATTCCCCCAGGCAGGAAGCAGCCAGGCTTTGAAACTGCAAAGCCATTCAATCCTAATCAAGCTGGTCAAAGGCAACATTCACACTTGCCTCAATCAGACAAGAGTTCTTTCTCCCACCCTGGACATTCCTCAGATATATAAACCCCACTTGCCTAGTTTCCAACAGACCTCACAACCTTTGTGCATGCCTGCCATAGATGTGGGTGAAACGGTAGGAGAGAATTCTTCTGGAATATGGCATACAGGAGTAAGATTTGTCCAGTTCCCAAGAGAAATAGCCTGACTCCCTACCTGTTCTTTAATCCTCAACCCTATAACTGCTTGACCAGAGCCATGCTCAAAGGCCCAAAGCCGGCCACTGTTATATCTCACTCCGTCTCAGATACAAAACTTTTTTTCTGAAAGGAGGCGTGATCTGGCCAAGGCTCAACAATTGCTTTATGCTCTTTGGTGAGGCAGCAGGGCACCTTCTCTTGGGACAGTAACTGGTGCTGGAAGATTGCAGAAAGCTAAATAGCTTATATAGCAACATCATTAATCTGACTAAAGTGATCTGCTATTATGTAATAAAATACGCTCAGAAATGACATTACTAATTTAATGGGAGCAGGGATAAATCAAACGCTCGTGAGAGAAAGGGAACCGGCAATGCCATTTGAGCAAAGGGAAAGAGACCCAGCAAGGGTGAGCCCAGCTTTAATTAAGGATATTCCAAACTTCTTTAGGAAGAAGGCCAGCCAACTTTTTCAATGCGGTCTCTGTTCACCTCCATGCTCTTCAGCCCCAAATCTTCCTTGGCTAATCCTCGTATGCTGAGCTGCCTCTGAAAGCAGAAGAGCAGCCCAGGCAGGTTTTCTTCTGGCAAACAATGACACACGGATGATCCTGGGCACATAGAGGTGAAGTACTAGGGCTTGCAGGTTAAGGTTAAGTAAAGGGGATTAATGAAAGATTTCCTGTTTCCTCTAAGTTTGGATGCATTTGTCACAGCTGCTGGGGAAAGGGGAGGTGGGTGGAATTAATTTCCTCAGCACTGATATATTGTTGTCAGCTGCAATCCTCTTATTATTTAAAGTACTTCAAGGTGGCTTGATCCTGAATGAGCAACTCAGACCCACTGGCTCTAAAAAAAAGTGCTGGTGATGAAAACTGTTAGGACTTCTGACTGAAAAGTCAGCAATTTGAATGCAAGGAGCGGGGTGAGCTCCCAGCTGTCAGCTCCAGCTTCTCTTGCAGGGACATGAGAGAAGCCTCCCACAGGATGGTAAAACATCCAGGTGTCCCCTGGGCAACGTCCTTGCAGACGGCCAATTCTCTCACACCAGAAGCGACTTGCAGTTTCTCAAGTCACTCCTGAAACGAAAAAAAAATGGCTGTCGCAATGAGCCTTTGCACTTTAACATTTAGCTCCACCCCACTTGTCATCACAGCTACATTAACTTTGGTTCAAAGAAGAAAAAATCACGAAGCTGGAAGGGACCACATTCTGACATGTAGGAAATAATAATAATAATAATAATAATAATAATAATAATAATCTTTATTTGTACCCCGCTACCATCTCCCCAAGGGACTTACGTGAAGCCAAGCCCACAGCACACCAATAAACAAAGGCGATAACAAATAGTCAATACAAAACAGTTAAAATAAACTCAAAAACAGAAAATACACAATAAGCAATAAACAATAACATACATCCAAAGCACTCCTGACAGAATGTCATCTAGTCTCCGTTTAAAAACTTCCCAAAAAGGCAGCATATTCCATTGACAAACAGCTCTTACAATCAGGAAGTTCCTCCTAATGTTTAAAATAATAATAATAATAATAATAATAATAATAATAATAATAATAATAACAACAACAACAACAACAACAACTTTACTTTTATACCCCGCCAACCATCTCCCCTAGGGGACTCGGGGAGGCTTACAAGGGACACGCCCAAGATTACAATTAAAACACATATGTAAAACACTTTAACCAATTAAAACATCAGATAAAGAGATGCCACATCACGTGGCATCTCTTTTCCTGCAGTCTGAATCAATTGCTCCATGTTCCAGTCCCCGGAGTAGCTAAAGACAAGTTTGTTCCATCTTCATAATGATATCCTTTCAAATATTTAAACATGGCTTTCATGTCACCTTTTCACCTTCTCTTCCTTAGGCTAAGCATACCAAGCTTCTTCAGCCGCTGCTCAGAGGGCAGGGCTTCCAGACCGTTTTCCATTCTGGACACCCTTCTCTATTAGGAACATTGTATTGCCGTGTCAATACAGTGGGTGCTTTGTACTGATGTCTGCCTCCAGGAACAAAGCTTCCCTCCTGTGGGTACCAAAATCTGTGAATGCCCAATCCCCCTGATATTCAGTGGTATAGTGAAACAATATCCCTTACATAGAATCTCCAAATGTTTTGCTTTTTTGGAATTTCTGGGGGAATATTTTCAAATCATAAATTATTGAATGCATGAATACAGAATCAGTGAATATGGCGATCTAATTGTCCCCACAATTATGCTGTACTTTTGAGGGAAATAGCAACCTTCTATAAGCCTCCTATACTAGTTATTTGTTATATATATATATATATATTAGGCCTGTGCGGTTTCGTTCGTTAATTCGTTATTTCGTTATTAATTCGTTATTTTTGCATTTTTGAAGCAATATCAAAACACATTTTCAAACCCGGAAGGGTTAAAAATATCGAACCGGCAGCCCCCATAAATTTAACGAGCTTCCGCTCGTTTCGTTAATGGGATGGAGGCTGCTGGAGTGCTGGTGCCATTCCCCTCTTTCCCGGCCTGGGCTGCTCTCCCCGCCCTCTTTCCCCTCTCCCCGTTTTCCAACACTCCTCCTCCTCCTCCTCCTCCTTCCCTCTCTTCCTCCCTCCCCAGGTCTGTGCGAGCCAGGCATCCTTTCCTGAGGGCCGCGCTGCCGCCCTCCTCCTCCTCCTCCTTTTTCTCCGGTCCCGCCGCCCCTTTGGCGCTGCCTCTCCCTCCCCCCCTCTCTCTCGGGGGCTTCCTCTCCCACGTGCTTGGCGGGTCCCTGCTGACAGGCCGGAGTCTGCCCTCCTCCGCGGGCCCCTTCCTCCCCTTCCTCTCTTTCTCTGCCTTTCCCCTCCCTTCGCCTTCCGCCGGGCAGCCGCTTTTTCTCCGCTCGGCTCTGCTTAGCTCCTCTCTGTCCTCTTCTGGCTCCCGCTTTTTGGCTCGTCCGGGGCCGGAGAGCGTCTCCTTCTCCTCCTCCTCCTCATCCGTCCCGCCGAAGGAGCCGAGCCAGGAGCCACGGCCGGCGGAGGGAGCAGCAGCAGCAGCAGCCACCCCGGCAGCAGCTTCCCCCTCCTGGGCAGCTTGGAAGGAGGCTCCGCGCCGGGACCCACCAACCGCGTCCGGCGGAGGGGGCAGCAGGACGTGCTCCGAGGGTAGGAAAGCCGCCACCTTCTTCCCACTCCCCCGCTCTTCCTCACCTCACAATCTCTGGGGATGTCTGCCATAGATGCGGGAGAAACGTCAGGAGAGAATGCTTCTAGAACATGGCCATACATTACCCCATCCATCCATTCCTCCATCCACACACACACAATCCCTCTCTTAGGTAGGCCCTCCTCGCACAAAGCTGCTCACAGCCCACACCCCCCTCCCATCGCTTCAAGTTTCCAGTGTTTTAAGCTGCACTCTGCACCCACTTCTGCTCGTTTCTGTCACCAGCCTGTGGCTTTAAGCAGCAATTGCCTCAAACCTGCTATGTCTGTATAGTAGGCCTGTGCGGTTTCGTTTTCCATTTTAAAATATTTTTTAATATTATTTTTAATATTATTTTTTAATATTATTTTAATATTATTCTTAAAAAATATTCTAAAAAAGAAAAGACTCTTCTGTTGGTGTGTGCTCTCATTTGCTGTCCTGCCTGTGTTTGGTCCACATTTGGGCCATTTTTTGGTTAATTTTCCATTTTAAAATTATTTTTAATATTATTCTTAAAAAATACAAAAAATATTCTAAAAATTTGTTAATATTTACGAAATTTCGTAAATACCAAAACTTTTTTGGGAAAGTTTTGTAATTATTTTAAATATCGAAACAAAAAAACACCCCAATTACAAATCGATTTTAGAAACAAATTTTTTCTTGATCAAACAGGCCTAAATATTATATATATATATATATGAGTATAGTTTCATATGTGATAGCTTACTATGTTGTGTATTGGTATGCAGTTTTCCCTTAACTCTATGTTGTTTCAGGTTATGGGATGGACTGCAGACCATGTGACCAGATCTGGGACTATTCACACTGAGACTCCATTTTGGAAGTCAATTTGCAACATGTGACTTCTATAAGTCAGATATTGGAAAACCCCAGAGCAGGGGCGGCTCGTCCATTACGCGAAGTAAGTGGTCGCAAAACACTTTTTTTTGCCAGGGGCGCAGAGGTGCCTCTGTAAATGCCCCTCGACCACCACTTGAGGAGCGCCCCCTCAGCTCACAACAGCCCTAGCAGTCCGGGGGAGCCTCGGCTTTCTTGCCTCGCTGCCGGGCGATCCTCTTCCCAAAGGGGCCGGGCCCTTGAGCCTCGCCTAGCCCCTCTCGTTCCTGCTCTACCTGGCCACCGGGTGCATGAGCAGAACCGGCACTCAATCGTTCTCCGCGTTCGATCCCTTCCCCATGACTGGCTCCCTTTCCCAATCCCCCGGCGCTCCACCCGCCTCCTCTCATCTGCGGGTGGGCCAAGGGGCGGAGCCGCCGCACCTGGCCCGCTTCGGGTCCGGAGGCGTGTCTGAAGACCCCAGCGTGCACACCAAAAGTTGCCTCTTCTCCTGACTTTCTCTTCAGCCATTGGGACTAAGAGAGAGAGAGAGAGAGCCGCTCTGGCTGAAGGTATCTCCCACCTCCGCTCCCTCCTTTGTTTTGGCGCCTACCTTCAGGAAAGGTGGGCATCTCCACCTCTCTCTCTCTCTCTTGGTCCCAATGGCTGAGGAGAAAGTCAGGAGAAGAGGTGACTTTTGGTGCACATGCCGGGGTCTTCAGGCACGCCTCCGGACCCAAAGTGGGCCAGGCAAGGGAGCAAGTGCGGCAAGTGTAGTTACTGGGATGTATAGTTCACCTACAATCAAAGAGCATTCTGAACTCCACCAAGATGGAATTGAACCAAATATGGCACACAGAACTCCCACGACAAACAGAAAATATATATCAATTATTGTTGGGGGGGGGGGGCGCCAAAATACTGTTTGCTTACTGTTGAAAATTACCTAGGGCCGCCTCTGCCCCAGAGATACCTCCTTTAGAAGAATGGGAAAAATATATTACAGATATGCTGATAATGGACAAGATAACGGTATTATTAAGAGGAGAACTATTAGATAACTTTGTTAATGAATTTCAACATCTTAACGTAAAATTAAACTCAAAATTTATATAGAGGATCCTATAAGACTGTAGACAAGAAGGAAGTGGATGTAAAGTAAGAGTCTATGGTATCTTTATATGTATTGTTTAGATAGTAGACCAGGGGTCCACAAACTTTTTAAACCGAGGGCCAGGTCATAGCCCCTCAAAATGTTGGAGGGCTGGATTATAATTTGAAAAAAAATATGAATGAATTCCTATGCACACTGCACATATCTTATTTGTAGTACAAAAAACACTTAAAAACAATAGAATAATTAAATGAAGAACAATTTTAACGTAATGAGTTCTCCTGACAAAGAGCTATCCTGCCATAGATATAGATAGATATGATACACACACACACAGACATAATATCATTGATTGGAAAGGGACCCCTAAAGAAAGACTATGATATGTTGCATATTCCAGAGTAGGCAAACCAGAAACTCTCCATATCAACATTGACAAAGAAACAAGAAATACTGTTTACCCACAAGCATAAAGAAATTACATATATTAGAAACAAACACTTTCTCATTACTTTATTTTCCAGATCACCAGACTGAGCCACAGCAACGCGTGGCAGGGTACGGCTAGTAAATATAATAATAACAATAATAACAACCACCACCTTCATAGTGTCCTATGGACCCTGAAGCACCTTTACAGAGGCTGTAAGGTTGAGAAACTACAACTGAGCCTGATAGACAGAAGCTGGCATCCTCCAGATGTTGAGATACAGCTCCCATCATCTGTGATCATGATAATGCCAGCATGAGTTGAAATCCAACTACCTATGGAAGTCTATATGTCTTCCACCTCTAGTTTTAAAATTGTCATTGTGTTGCTGTCCTAGCAAGCCGCAGAGGTTTAGGCTAAACATCTTCATTGCTATTAACGCTTTATGTACACTCATACGTTTATTATTTCAGTATGTTCACCATACTTTGCTCTATTAGCCTCCATTTTGCATCAACTTTTACTCTCTGGATCACCATTTTTCATCAGGCTCACTTTCAACAACAGTAAAAAGGGGGTAGGGCATAAAATTTAGGTGTGTGCAACATCTGGAAGAAATAAAGTATCATCCTAATTATAGAATCATATAATTTTAGAATATTAAAATACCAAAGGTCACTGAGTACAACTTTTATCTCACCAGAATACTAAAAACATAATGGGTCTGCACAATTCCAAACTGCCACTGCCATAACCAAAGAATCAGCTCCCTGAAGGGAAACTCTCAAGCTCCATGATGCTGCACGGTTTGAAGAAGTGAGCCAAACTATATAATGAGGGAACAGATGAAGGAGGATTCATTTATCCTCCCTCAGGAAAATTCCTTCCTGTACTAACACACTGCCATTAGGAAACCTGGAGCACAACCAAGACATATCCTAATAAATCAATCTAAAAAGAAAATTATATTGAGCGCAATATGTCAATAACTTCTAGAGAGAAAGCAGTGTTGGCCCATTGCAGCAAAAACAAGGAAGAGTGGTGATACTTCAAAGACAGATCAATTTGATTGTGGCACAAGCCTCTGTGGACATTGTTCCTTGCTATAAAGGCCTTTGGTTGTCTTTTCAAGTGCCACAGGACTACTTCTCGCTCCTGCTGGGGAGACTAACAAGGCTCCTCCCTTTGGCAATGGCTCACTTTTCCCTTCTCAGAAAGTGGGCAGAGCTCCATAAAAGGTGATGCCAAAGTAAAATTGTCTAGCCTTTTAGGTGCCCAACGCAGCAAGACTGGGCACCTTAAAGGTTTTCATCTTCATCTCTCTCTTTTGGAAATATTGTAATTCAGAGAAAAAGCTAACATCCCGTTCTGTCAAAACTATATCCAGGAATACTGGTAGTCCCCAAGTTACAAACAAGATAGGTCCTGTAGGTTTGTTCTTAAGTTGAATTTGTCTGTAAGTCAGAACAGGTACGTGTTTAAGTGTAACTCCAGCCATATGTATGTGTGCGTAGGTAAAAGTAAAGTCCAGTCGTGTCCAACTCTGGAGGTTGGTGCTCATCTCCATTTCTAAGCCAAAGAGCCGGCATTGTCCATAGACACTTCCGAGGTCATGCGGCTGGTATGACTGCATGGAGTGCTGTCACCTTCCTGCTGGAATGGTACCTATTGATCCACTCACATTTGCATGCTTTCGAACTGCTACGTTGGCAAAAGCTGGGGCTAACAGTGGGAGCTCACCCTGCTCCCTCGATTTGAACTGGTGACCTTTTGGTCAGCAAGTTCAGCAGCTCAGCGTGACCGCATTTCCATATACGAACCCACACGATCTCTTCGTTCATCTGGAGAGACCCTGCTCACGATCCCACCTACATCACAAGCGCGATTGGTGGGAACGAGGGACAGGGCCTTCTCGGTGGTGGCCCCACGACTCTGGAACTCCCTCCCCAAGGACATCAGCATGCCCCAACATTGGTAGTCTTCAGAAGGAGCTTGAAAACATGGATGTTCCAGTGTGCCTTCCCAGATTAAGGAATCCCAAGCAATATGTCCCAAATGCACTTTACGAGAGAGTTAGAAGTGTCTGCACACCCACTTACCCCCCAAAATATCCATCCTTTTTCACCTGGTCATGCCCAGCATTTTTTTTAAAAAAAAAATCTTTACATTGGCCCTGCCAAGTTTTTAAATTGTGTCGTGATATTTTGTTATTGTTTTTGCTTTGCTATGAGTTATTTATTGCTGTATTGTATTGTTGTGGTTATGTTTTTTGTTTTGATGTATTTTGGGCTCGGCCTCTTGTAAGCCACACCGAGTCCTGCGGGAGATGGTAGCGGGGTATAAATAAAGATTTATTATTATTATTATTATTATTATTATTATTATTAAACCACTGCACCACCGGGGACTCCTGTATGTGTGTGTGTGTGTGTGCCTGTAGGTGTATGTGTATTTTGGCCTTGGATAGTATAATAATAATAATAATAATAATAATAATAATAATAAAACTTTATTTATACCTCGCCACCATCTCCCCAAGGGACTCAGAGCGGCTTACATGAGGCCAAGCCCAACAACACATCAATAAAAACAACAAGCAATAAGCAAATAAACAATACAATTAATATAACTCACATATAGACAAAACACATAGAGATTTAAAAACCTATGGCCGGGCCAAATGTAGTAGTTAAAACTTTAAAATAAATGCTGGACATGAACAGAGGTAGGATGTATCTAGTAGGAGGGTTTTAAACGAGAAGTAGGAGGAGAAATAGTATACTGAGTCATCTCAAGGAGATATGGTGGGTTATAAATAATAATAATTATTATTATTATTATTACCCCTGTGGTGTTTGTTTTGCTGTCTGTGCCTCTGTTCAGAAGATTTCACTTCAATGTCTGTCTCTGTAATAATTCGTTATTGAAAAATTTGGCTTGCCGTGGAAATGTGGATTGGTGGTAAAGCTTCAACGGAGACACCTCTTCCCCATAATAACCCTTTCAGGAGTGAATTTCCCTTCCAATGGGTAGATTTCTCTCACTTCTTGTTGTCTCACCCCTGTTCTAAACTATGAGTCATTTAGGTTCTTGTGGGTTTTTTCGGGCTATAGGGCCATGTTCTAGAGGCATTTCTCCTGACGTTTCGCCTGCATCTATGGCAAACATCCTCAGAGGTAGTGAGGTCTGTTGGAATTAGGACAATGGGTTTATATATCTGTGGAATGGCTGGGGTGGGGCAAAGAGCTCTTCTCTGCTGGAGCTAGGTGTGAATGTTTCAACTGACCACCTTCATTAGCATTTGAAGGCCTGCCTGAGCCTGGGAAAATCTTTTGTTGAGAGGTGTTAAGATGTGCCTGGTTGTTTATGAGTCATTTGTAAGTTGTTTGCAATTCAAGGACTATCTGTACACATAAATGTACACATACATGTGCGTATACACATAGGCACATACATATATGCACATACTCCTCTTTTCCAGAACATATACTTATAAGTTTAGAAAACCCAATATTCTTGCTGTTCAAATGTTCTTTCTTGAACCGACTTGCACCTTTGTTCTTGGAACAGATCCGGGCAGAACTGTCTCATTAGCAGTAGAGGGAAGCAACCCTTCTCCTACTTTCCGAGCTAAATTTGCCAGTGCTCAATATGCTTCTGCCTCATTCCTTAATTTGTTTATACTATTAAGAAGGCATTTCACAGAAGACGCAAGTGAAGAAATGAGTCTCTTGTAAATTAAGGGCTTTTGCATTGCCTGGATTTCAAACCACAATGCAACACTGTGGTGACTTGGCTCCATCTCTTAAGTGCTGGGTTCTCTCTCTCTTTCTCTCTTTCTTCCTCTCAGCAAACTTTCTTTCCCACATCTGACCCTGCAGCACATTGCTGATGCCATAAAACACTTCATCCCTGATGCTCAACACAATTGCAACCAGACTTCAAAAACAAAGCACAAAAACCGGTCACGGTTGCCAGTCACTTATAGTGAAAGGAGCCCCTGGTGGTGCAATGGGTTAAACCCTTGTGCTGGCAGGACTGAAGACCGACAAGTCGGAGGTTTGAATCTGGGGAGAGCATGGATGAGCTCCCTCTATCAGCTCCAGCTCCCCATGCAGGGACATGAGAGAAGCCTCCCACAAGGATGGTAAAACATCAAAACATCCGAGCGTCCCCTGGGCAACGTCCTTGCAAACAGCTAATTCTCTCACATGAAAAGCGACTTGCAATTTCTCAAGTCATTCCTCTCTCACACACACAAAACTTATAGTGAGATGCAACACCTGGAAAAGCTGGGGAATCTATTGTTTTCCAGATGTTCCTGGTTATAGTATATTCCATACCACACCATGCTTTGATAGAAACCAGAATCCAACAAAATCTCCAGAATTTGAGCAAAACAGTTTTCTCCATCCCAATGCTCTTCAGATGTAAAGGTTTCATAACCATCCATAGGGGCTGGAGTATGACAGAAGTTGTATTCAATACAGCTAAAAGGCACATTATTGGGGAAGTCTGACTTATGAGTGTCCACTGAGAAAAAGAGAGCGCTGGGTTCATTCACCCAATAGATTTCTTAGATAAAGCTTTCACACTGAATAATTATAGCGCTATGATTGCAATTCAAGTGCCATAGCAATATAGATTTGCAGTATAGAGAAGGGGTTTATATTTTATTTTGCTGTAATGTATCGCTGGGCTTGGCCTCATGTAAGCTGCTCCGAGTCCCCTTTGGGGAGATGATGGCGGGGTATAAATAATAATAATAATAATAATAATAATTATTATTATTATTATTATTATTATTATTATCTATATAAATAAAAATGTAATGTCCGTTTGTGGGATTAATATAACTCAAAAACCACTGGACAAATTGCCACCAAATTTGGCCACAAGACACCTACTAACCCAAGGAGTGACCATCACTAAAATATTGATTTTGTCATTTGGGAGTTATAGTTGCTGGGATTTACAGTTCACCTACAATCAAAGAGCATTCTGAACCCCACCATTGATCGAACTGAACTAAACTTGGCACACAGGACTTCCAAGACAAACAGAAAACAGTAGAAGGGTTTGATGGGCATTGGCCTTGAGTTTGGGAGTTATAGTTTACCTACATCCAGAGAGCACTGTGGACTCAATGATGGATCCGGACCGAACTTGGCACGGGTATTCCATATGCCCAAATATGAACACGGATGGAGTTTGGGGGAAATAGACCTTGATATTTGAGATTTGTAGTTACTGGGATTTATAGTTCACCTCCAATCAAGAGCATTTTGAATCCCACGAATGACAGAATCGGGCAAACTTCCCTCACAGAGCCCCCATGACAAACAGAAAATACTTAAGGCGATCCAGTCCAACTCCCTTCACCAGGGCAAGAAAAAGTAATCAAAGCCCTCCTGACAAAGAGCCATCCAGCCATAGATATAGATAGATATATATGATTCACACACACACAGATATAATATAGATTTGAAAGGGACCCCTAAAGAAGCACAATTATATTGCATGTTCCAGAGTAGGCAAACCAGAAACTTTCCACATCAAAGAAACAACAAGAAATACTGTTTACCCACAAGCATAAAGAAATTACATAGATTATAGAAACCATTATTTTCCAGATCACCAGACTGGGCCACAGCAAAGCCTGGCAGGGAGTGGCTAGTTGTTGTTGTTGTTACTTAAACTTGTCAGCCAAAAAGTTTATTTGGTGTCTATTATTATTATTATTATTATTATTATTATTATTTATTATACATAACCATAATTACCATGCATTTTGTTCTTTTTCATTCCCTTATAGTTTGTCTCTGATCAAACTATAAACCCTAGGAGTCCGTAGGATGTAGCCATGGCAGTTTCAGTGGAAGCATAATGCAATACATTTATTATGCAGAAGAGCCTACTGCTCACCTTTACCTATCTTACAGGTTTATGGTCAAATTAAGTAAGTGGGGGGAAAAGATCCTAATTACTTTTGAGGAATAATTGGGATAAAAAGTAATAAAAATGAATTAATAAAGTTGGCTACAGAAACCAAAGGATATCTCGAAAAGCCAGTTCTTGAATGTCCTTGCTTGGTGATATAGTGACATGGATCTACCAAAAACAACCAAATAATAGTGTCTTACATATGCTCCATAAGTAGATGAGCATAATCACTGCATTGTCCCTGACTCTATCATGGAGCAAAGGGAGCAATTTAGAGAAGAAGTACCAGCTCTACTACTGGACAGAATAGCTTCAGGCAATAGCTTTAAACAGTGAAAATAAATGCTTAGTTACTTATTTAGCTGTGATTTTTTACGTCAGGGAAAGGGGCAGGGATTTTGTGGGCCTTTCGCCCTCATGTCTCCAAATTACCTGGCTGTGTTGGGGTTTAATGCACCCTGAGAAAGGTGCCTCTCTGTTCCAGGGAAAAAAAAAAGTTTCAAGAAACCATGCAGAAGTGATCACAAACTAGATGCTGTGAGAGAAAACATACGTGACTGGATAGCTTTAGAAATACTCAAATGGCCTGCCTCTGCAGCATCAGCAAACACTCCAGTGTAGAGGACCTGAACTGCAAAGAAAATGAATCATATGGGTGCCGAACTCACCAGGTCAGGTTTGCAAAGCAAGAGGCCCAACATATGATAAAATAGGAGTCCCAGGATGTGATCAAAGTGATGCATGAAAGTACAATCCTATGTAGAATTTGCGGATTCAGATTCAGGCTGACCGGGGCATTTTGACAAGCGAAGCTCCCAAAAGCAACTCTTCCAAACTTACGCAGTTCAACACTGCACTCAAAGTCATGCTTTATTTATTGTCAATGGGAATGTTTTTTAAACCTGCTTCAAAGGCCGATTTGGTGCAACTTAACTGGGTTCCTAATTCTGCATGGCGCCTACACCTCTATATTCCAGAAAATCAGTTTGCCTGAATTTTCAGCAGCACAAGGCCTTTTGAAAAACACAGAAAGAGGAAAAGAAAGAACAAGGAGGGCAGGAAGAAAGCGTGAGGGAGGGAAAGAAGGAAGGAAGGATTTTGCCAATACCATAGCATAAGGAGGATCAAATACCCAGAGGAGTCCATAAAAGAAAGAAACTGAAACATTATTGGAACTGTCCAATTTGGGGAATCAGGACGCACTTTCAAGTCCCAATTTGAAATGGGATACAATGGAAAGAAATAGATAATAGCCACATATGTCCTTCCCTCCCTCCCTCCGCTTTTCTCATTGCATATCTGCACTGCAGACAAACTAGTTGAACAGTCATCCTTTTCCCCAAGGGAGCCCTAGAAATCATAGTTCCTGTGTGTGCATGTATATATGCATTATTATTTGGAGGGGCTGTAGGGTGGAGGAAAATGTGAGGAGACAACCAGCATTGCATGTCAACAGCAGAAATCCTCATTCTCTTCCCTTCTTTATCCCATCACGTTTCCATTTCTGTTTATTTTTAAAGGTGCCAAGGTCCAAGGCACTGTGAGAACTCACTGCTAAAACTCAGGTCCTGCGTTCTGGGCATAGTCTACCTTGCAGAGTTGCTGCATGTCAGTCTGCACAATAAGCAGTAACCTCTGTCCTCTCCACCTTATTTCAAGATTTGGAAATGTGATTACAAGCTCAAGGGGTTCTGACACAAAAGTAATTTTTCCAAATTTTGCAAACTGAATCCAAAAAGATAGAACACAGATGGGCAGTAGTAACAGAGGCAAGGAGGAAGGGTGTCCACTCAGTGATAATGGAGGGAGGCAATGAAGGCATTTTGTCCAAGTCCTGATGCCCTTCCCAAGACTGGATGTAGCACTGACCATATTATGATTCACTTGTGGGCCTCAAATCATTTGATGTGAATGAAAGGTATTTTGGGTAGAATATAGACTGCAAGGTTGTTTTAGTGACCTACACCTTGCCTTGAAAATGCCATTAGAGCTTGGCACTGATTTGTAATATTGATGGAGAAAGCAGGGGTTTTAAACAAGCTGATATTTCATAACAAGAGTGGGAAATATGGGCATGTTCTAGAGCAGGGGCCCTCAAACTCTTTAAACAGAAGGCCAGGTCAGAGTCCCTCAAACTGTTGGAGGGCTGGATTATAATTTGAAAAAAACATGAATGAATTCCTATGCACACTGCACATATCTTATTTGTAGTGCAAAAAAACACTTAAAATATACAATAATTAAAATGAAGAACAATTTTAACAAATATAAACTTATTAGTATTTCAATGGGAAGTGTTGGCCTGCTTTTGGCTGATGAGATAGGATTGTTGTTTTTGCATACTTTCAAGTCATTTCAGACTTAGGTTGACCCTGAGCGAGGGCCGCGTAAATGACCTTGGGGGCTATCTGGCCCCCGGGCCTTATTTTGAGGACCCCTGATTCTGTAGGCATTCTCTCCTGACGTTTTGTCTGCATCTATGGCAAGCATCCTCAGAGGTAGTGAGGTCCTCAAAGGTTGCTTGCCATAGATGCAGGCGAAACGTCAGGAGAGAATGCCTCTAGACCATGGCCACATAGCCCAAAAAAACCTACAACAACCCAGTGATTCCGGCCATGAAAGCCTTCGACAATACATTGCCACTGTAGTTGGACTAAAATCTCTATTATCTGTCTGCACCACAAATAGTGTTCCAGGAGCTGATGGGGGTTGGAGTCAAACATCATCTGGAGCGCCATAGGTTGCCTCACCCCTGGTCCAAGAGAAAAGTCCTCCCAGGAAGCCTTGGTTAGCCCTTGGGATCTCTAGTATGAAGCCCTTCTAGCAGCAACATGGTACCTGTCAACAATCCTGACAGGAAAGCTTAAAATGTGGGAACAATTCCGGTACATTGCTCCATTTTGAGAAAATGGATGCTTCTGATTGAACAATCAAGCCAAAGGAGCACATATTGGAAGATTTTGGTGAACAATTTGTGTTCCAAAAGTTGCATCCCAAGATCTTTTGTAATGCCATAAATAACACTAGAGTAAGGCACACTTCTCTTGTTCCTGAGTGCACCCTTTGGACCGCTTACTTACACTATAAGTTTGGGCAGAGGAAAAGGTTTTGGGATAGATTCAGTGCAACCCAATACACAGAGGCGAGCCCCATCCTTGAGAATGACAGAAGTCTTCAACTTCATACTGTTCAGTCTTTCGTCTCTCCCTCTCTGGATGGCCGAGGAGGAAAAATCAAAGCAAAGGCAAATTGGCAATTAGAAACTCATTACCTAACTTGATCCCTTCCGCCTCTGCAGACGTCAAGGAGAAGACATTTGCAAGGGTGAGAGGAAGCGGGAGTGACACCAGGGCAGTAAAATAAACACCTCGGATCCCTCCTCTCCGCATTGGAGAAGGATATATTTTGCTGGCACAGATTATAAATACGGATGGCATGAAATATTCATATAATCCCCAGGTACCAGCTCACAGCATTTCCGCTCCAGTGGAAAGAGGATGCAGTAACCTTGTGTTGCAGATTGCCACGGCGCAGGGGGTGAAAGCGTAATGGGTAGCAGGGCCAAGGGTTCTCGATTGACAGGATCCGTGGGCCTCCAATCGGGTGGGGCGGGGGCAAGGCTCATGAACGAGCGGCTTTGGACAAGCATTGCTGGCACGCACGCAATGCTGTCGGGGCCCGTGGTTCAGCTGGGGCTGCCGAATTCAGTGGAGCCCCTGCTGGATTGGTAGTGGCAGCATCTGCCACCAGGAACTAAGATTTGGGGCGGCGGGTGTGAGCGTGTGTATATGTCGAGAGATGATTTGGTTTGTCAGTGTGTGTCTCCCTTGCGGTGGAGGCACTGCTTCACATGGATCACGGAAAGAGTCCATCTTCCCTCATCTTTGTTGAAGGAGAGGAAGATGAGTCAGATACACAGAGGCTGCCCAGAACGCAGTCAGTGGTGGAGTGGCAAGGCACTTTCATGCCATCCTGCCTTGGCAAGTAGGAAGGGCTGCGGGCCTTAATGGGCTTAAAGTCTGCAGAGTAATCCTCTAAAGCCAATGAATAGTGTAGCCAGCAGAGGCCAATTTTAACAAATAAGTCCGACACTCAAGGCCTTCTTGTTTAATCGGGGGCAATTTTGATTCTGCATTGTGTAAATTAAGAAGTGCTTGGTATTGGTCTTGCTCTATATTAGGCAAAGCAAGGCAACAAATGCTGTGTTGCAGCAGTGGCGCTCGCCTGACTGTTGCTACGAGGAGTGGGATCCACATCACACAGTTATAGCAGTTTGAATGTTCTATTCCAGAGAACTATAGGCTCTGGTCCCTTCTACACTGCCATATAATCCTGATTATCAAAGCAGTTAATTCAGATTATATGAATAATCTTTGAACTGGATTATATGAGTCTGGACTCAAATCTGGATTTTATATGGTAGTGTAGAAGGGACCTATGTTGCTTCTGAAACGTTTTCCACTTGTGACCATTTCCCAACTGAGAAATTTCTTTGTATCCCCAGCTATATAGATATACAAAATAGATACAGAAATCCAAAATTTACTGATAACAAATCAGCATTTGCAGGGCTTGCTATACAGGCTTGTTTTTCTTTTTGTGGAGTACAGCTGCATCATTTTCTGCAGAGTCCGCTGTAAAAACTGCATGTTGTTGCTTACAGGTTGGCATAAATGGACGGCATTCAGAAACCTTTTATTGTTGCTAAAACGTTTGTGACTCCAACATTGAGCAAAGGGAATCCTACTGGGGGTCGGGACCCTCAGCTTTCTGGCTTAAGAACCTTACTGAAGAATAAATCTAGGAATCTACAGGAAGAATGTGCCATGAAAATGTTATAACAAAATAGTGTCAATGCATCCTAGTCCCCTATTATTATTATTATTATTATTATTATTATTATTATTATTATTATTATTATTCAAGGAGAATGCTGTGTATGTTGTATCAGCAGTTCCGACCCTGTCAAATTAACTGGCTACCTCAGGTGTGGTGGAGAACATTATCTAATTGCCAGAGTTGACTTGAGATTCAATTACCACTCCAGTCCGCGTTTGTTAATGGGATGGAAAGGGATGCCATCTTGTACTTCGTCTCAGGCAGCACACTTCTTTGGCCAACCCTGCTATATGCAGCACATTTTTCTGGGAACTCAGGCATTGTACAAAATCCCCAACTCCAGTTAACTGTGGGAACATAAAATACAGTACTAAATCTGTTGACCATCACACAACTCCATGGTGTTCTGGGCTGCTTCCCCTTTGTTAGGACACCCAACAATGTTTGCTCTTTTCCACACTCGCATGTCGTGGATTTCACTTTGTGGCCCATTTCTTGAGGTTGGCTCTGCATCTTGTGGTGCCAGAGCGCAGTCTGTTCAGCGCCTTCCAAGTTTCCCAGTTTTCTGTGTGCCCAGGGGGGAGTCTCTCATTTGGTATCAGCCATTGATTGAGGTTCTGGGTTTGAGCCTGCCACTTTTGGACTCTCGCTTGCTGAGGTGTTCCAGCGAGTGTCTCTGTAGATCTTAGAGAACTATTTCTTGATTTAAGTCATTGACGTGCTGGCTGATACCCAAACAGGGGATAACTGAAGATGTCTCTGCCTTGGTCCTTTCACTATTGGCTGCTACTTCCCGGCGGATGTCAGGTGGTGCAATACCGGCTAAGCAGTGTAGTTTCTTCAGTGGTGTAGGGCGCAGACACCCCGTGATAATGCGGCATGTCTCATTAAGAGCCACATCCACTGTTTTAGTGTGGTGAGATGTGTTCCACACTGGGCATGCGTACTCAGCAGCAGAGTACAGCGCAAGGGCAGATGTCTTCACTGTGTCTGGTTGTGATCCCCAGGTTGTGCCAGTCAGCTTTCGTATGATATTGTTTCTAGCACCCACTTTTTGTTTGATGTTCAGGCAGTGCTTCTTGTAGGTCAGAGAGCGGTCCAGAGTGACTCCCAGGTATTTGGGTGCGCTGCAATGCTCTAGTGGGATTCCTTCCCAGGTAATCCTCAGAGCTCGGGATGCTTGTCTGTTCTTAAGGTGAAAGGCACATGTCTGTGTTTTAGATGGATTAGGGATCAGCTAGTTTTCCCTGTAATAGGCAGTAAGAGCACCTAGAGCTTCGGAGAGCTTCTGTTCAACCATCTCAAAGCTCCCTGCTTGAGCGGTAATGGCACGATCATCAGCATAGATGAAGCTCTCTGTCCCTTCTGGCAGTGGCTGGTCATTTGTGTAGATGTTGAACATGGATGGAGCAAGAACGCTCCCCTGAGGCAGGCCGTTCTTCTGTTTCCGCCATCTGCTTCTCTGGCCCTGGACTCAACAAAGAAGCTCCTGTTTTGTAGCAGGTTTCCTATGAGGTGAGTGAGGTGGTAATTCTTTGTGATATTATACATTTTTCTCAGGGGAGGCAGTGGTTCACAGTATCATAAGCTGCTGACAGGTCTATGAAGACAGCTCCTGTGATCTGCTTACTTGCTATTATTTACTTGCTATTACTTACTTTTCAGTAAGTAATAGCAAGTTTTTCATTCCAATTTTTCCACTTTTGTGGGGGTCTTGTACTCTTAACCCCAATGAATGTGGAGGGCCAACTGTACTCCTATCTCCATGCCTCCACTCCAAAGCATGCAACTATTCCCAGTTCTTTCAGAGTTCCTCCTATGTCTAACTTCAGGTCCTTTTCTCCCTTGCCAATTTTCACAGCCTTCTTTGCCCATCATCTACTTCTCCCTCAAGTTCTTCTCGGCCAGTCCACTGCTTTATAGGATCACCATAATCACAGAGGAAGTCCAAGAACATAGACAACCAAGAAGAGATTAGATGAACTACAAAAAGTCTATGATGGAGAGCAACAGCACCGAGCTCAGTTTAAACATAAAATCCGAGAATGTGCCCAAAATATTTATTAAAGCAATCAGCTATTCCCTATCCCACGATATTTCAGTCTAAAAATATTTTTTTCAAGAAAAATCATATTTGTCAAAGGCAGCTTCTTAGAAGCCCATCAACAAGCTCAGCCTTTTTATGTCATGTTGTGAAATTAAACTTCAGACAATAAACTTCAGTTCATGAGATTTTCTATTGAGAGGTACCAACAGAGCAAGTCCTTCCACTCGACTTATGCACGTGAGTCTAGTTGTACACAGAAAGCAAGCGGACGATAGCTGCGAGTAATGAATAAAAGAAATTCATTGGAATGGAAATTACTGCAAGGGCCATCCAATACAATCTCTTGCCAATCCGAAATACACAATCAAAACACCCCTGACAGATGACTAACCAAGCTCTGTTTTAAAAACTCCATGTAGCAGAAAACAAGCTCCTTCCTGGCTATCATGTCATCTCTTAAACTTCTTTTCTCCAAGCTAGATATACCCATGTCCTTAAGCCACTCCTCATAGGGCATGTAGCATGCTTCAAAGGGGGACAATGTGTGTCGGCTAAACTTCTCTTTCTCTAAAGTTCAAATACCCCTTTGAGGTCAGCTTGCATTGCTTTCCATCGAGACTCAGGTGACACTAGGTCAAGTATGGGGAAACCCAGGCACAGGGGCTGGATGCGGCCCCTTGGGCTCCTTTCTACAGCCCTCCTTTCTCTCACCATTGTGTCCTTTCTTCCTTCTCTCATTCCTCCCTCCTTCCTCACCTCCCTCTTTCTCCCTCCCTCCTTCCCTCCCACCCTTTTGACCTTCCTTTCTTTCTTCCCTCCTTCCCTCTCTCCCTCTTTCTCCTTCCTTTCCTTTTGTCTTTTCTTCCCTCTCTCTTTCCTCCCTCCCTCCTTCCTTCTCTCCTCTTTTTCCTTCTTCCTGGGGGATGAGACCAGTTGAGAGGGAACATGAAAACCATGTTTCAAGATTTATAAGGGTGTCCCATTGAGGAGGAAAGAGGGGGGAAACTGAGTATCTGGTGCTCTAGAGACCAGGGAGCAATGGGTTCAAATGGCAGGGAAAGAGATTCAACTGAAAAGATTGAGAAGAACTTCCTGAAAGCAAGAGCTGTTGGAGAGTGGCATAGGTTCCCTGGGAGTGTGGTGGAGTCTGAAGGCTTATCCACAGAGGCTGTCTATTGGAAGTACTTTGATTGTGCTTTCTTGCATGGCAGTGGATTAGACTGGATGGCCTTTGGGGAGTCTCTTCCCTCTCTAGGATTCTATATCAGGAGTAGGCAATACATGTGTCTAATGGCTACTCTTTTTCTCTCCTATCCACCCTCTCATCCTGAACAAGGCTAACCCTTTTTGGGATCGAAACATTTCCTGTCTTTCCTTCCTTTCTGCCTCTGAAAGAGAAGAAGATGGGGAGGAAAGGGCAGAGAGGGGGCTTGGGGAGACCCTCCTTTCCCGTCCCACCCATCCTGCTCAGGCCCGCCATGCAGCCCCAAGAAAGAAAGCTTGCCCATGCCAGAACTAGGCACTGATGAGTCAGGTAAAACAAAAAGACCAATCTGTTGCCTTTAGCTGATATCAAATCTCCCTGATCAGTTTTCTTTCCTCTTGACAACATGTTTCTGAAGCAACCTCTCTAGATCCTTGTCTGATTATCTGTCTGAGTGTCTGTAGGTCCTGTGCCCATTAATGTAAGCATGAACTTTGGAATAAGTTTAGGATGAGCTTTGACCAAATTAAACTACACTGACTAGCCTCAATATCTGGCACAATCCAACTATACCAGTTGCTCAACTGTGGAGTGAAAATATGTTTATTTTAGTGCTTAAGGTAGCAGCACTCTGTCTGAGTTTTGCTTCATTCTAGCAGGGTCAGCCCTGGTTAGTACTTGGAAGGGAGGCCACCAATGAAGATCAGTTGCTGTCAGCTATATAATTCAGAAAAAGGGACTGACAAAACCACCTTAGAGTATTTCTTGCCCATATTTTCCCACCTAAATGTCTTAGATCAGTGGTTTTCAACCTTCCTAATGCCGCGACCCCTTAGTACAGGTCCTCATGTTTTGGTGACCCCCAACCATAATGTTATTTTCGTTGCTACTTCATAACTGTAATTTTGCTACTGTTATGAATTGTAATGTAAATATCTGATATGCAGGATGCATTTTCAGTCACTGGACCAAATTTGGTACAAATACCCGATGTGCCCAAAATTTGAATACTGGTGGGGTTGGGGGTGATTGATTTTGTCATTTGGTAATGCTGGAGTTGCTGGGATTTATAGTTCATCTTAAATCAAAGAGCCTTCTGAACTCCATCAATGATGGAATTGAATCAAACATGGCACACAGAATTCCCGTGACCAAGAGAAAATATTAGGAAGATCTGGTGGACATTGACCTTGAGTTTTTGGAGTTGTAGTTCACCTATATCCAGACTGTGGACTCAAGCAATGATGGATCTGGATCAAACTTGGCACAAATACTCAATATGCCCAAATGTGAACACTGGTAGAGTTTGGAAAAAATAGACTCCCATTTGGGAGTTGTAGTTTTTGGGATTTATAGTTCACCCACAATGAAATAGCATTCTGAACCCCACCAATGATAGAATTGGACCAAACTTTCCACACAGAACCCCCATGACCCTCTGACACCCCCTCGCGACCCCCACAGGGGTCCCGACCCCCAGGTTGAGAAACACTGTCATAGATTGTCTCTGTAACATAGTTATATTAATATAGCAGCATTAGGATAAGAGGAATTCTATATGGATGATCCTATTTAAAACTAGTTCATTATAGACTAGGCCCTATGTATTAAGCTAAGGCAAAACCCTTTTCAAAAGGGCAAACAGTGCCTGCTCTAGATCCCCAAATCAAGGAACACAGAATGTCAAAAGTAGAAAATGTGAAGTAGAACATTTCACAAGCAGCTCGCAACATGTCCAGACAATAAGAACACAATAATACAAGTATCCTGTGTTTGAAATTTTGAAATCCTACATGTTCAAAACCCAAAATTATCCACATTGGCAGGTGAGACAGTGGCACCTTTGTTTTCTGATGGTTCAATGTATACAGATTTTGTCTCATGCGCATAACTATTAAAAATATTGTGTGCAGGATTCCTTCAAGCTATGCATAAAAGGCGATACATGAAAGATAAAATGTAATTGGGCTTGGTTCTAAGATAGGTCACTATGTATACACACGGATTTCAAAATCTGAAATATGGAACACTTCTAGTCCCAAGCATTTTGGATAAGGGATACTCAACTTGCAGGAAATGTACCATTTGCTGCCCTTTCATGAAGACTCAAATCTTCTGCCTGAGACAGCCACCTCATTTTGCCTAACGTAGGACTGGCAATGGTGTGCACATACCTGCAAGCATGAACATCATCCCGTGCTCTTTAGAACCCTAGCTCAGTGATAAATTACATGCCCCATACCATGTTAAGGGACAGAGGTTCCCCTGGCACCATCAGGAAACATTTCTGCTTGAAGAGTCTCCAAGGGAGACAGTTTGAGACCTCGGGGGTACTGGATCATAATGAACAATTGGTTTGTCTCACAGCGGAGGCGTCTGCTTAGGAGGGACTTCGGAGTCCTGCTCGGCACCTCCACAACTTGGCAGCTAACACAGCACTGAAAGGATGACAGGGTCAGTGATTCAGCAAATACGGTCAGGCCCCAGGAAAGCCAAAGGCCAAGTTAAAAGGAAGTCAGCTCTTTCTTCCAGGGCTGCTGCTCCCATTGCCCTTCACCTCACTCTCAAACCACAAGCCCTACAACGCCTGCTCACTCAGAGATTACAAATTCCCCCCTCCACCATCCTGCTCCATCGGCTAAGAGCACTCTCTTCATCTTGACCTTAATAGCTGGCATCATAAGTCAAGGGCACCCATTCCCAACAGCAGCGCCACAATTACAAAATTCTGTCAGAGATTAATTTCTAAACAGAGTAGTGCCACCACTCAAATCTGTCCCCAAAGTCAGACTTGTATTTGTGCCTTGATTTCGCAAGTTTGCAGAAGACCCACAAAATGTTGTTAGGTACTTTTACTACTGCTCCTTATGAATGCCAGCCGTGGTGATAATTTTTTCTAGTCCTTAGAGCAGTGTTTGTCAACCTGGGGGTCGAGACCCCTGGAGGGGTTGCGAGGGATTATCAGAGGGGCCTCCAAAGGCCATAAGAAAACAGTATTATCTATTAGTCATGGGGGTTGTGTGGGATGTTTGGCCCAATTCTATCGTTGGTGGGATTCGGAATGCTCTTTGATTGTAGGTGAACTATAAATCCCAGCAACTACAACTCCCTAATGTCAAGGTCTGTTTTCCCCAAACTCCACTAGTGTTCACATTTGGGCCTACTGAGTATCTGTGCCAAGTTTGGTTCAATCCCATCACTGGTGGAGTTCAGAATGTTCTTTAATTGTAGGTGAAATATAAATCTACAAGTCCCAAATGACAAAATCAATCCCCCTTCCCAACCCCACCAGTATTCACATTTGGACCTATTGAGTATCTGTGCCAAGTTTGGTCCAGTTCCATCATTGTTTGAGTCTACAGTGCTCTCTGGATGTGGTTGAACTACAACTCCAAAACTCAAGTTCATTGCCCACCAAACCCTTCCAGTATTTTCTCTTGGTCATGGGAGTTATATGTGCCAAGTTTGGTTCAATCCCATCATTGATGGAGTTCAGAATGCTCTTTGATTGTAGGTGAAATATAAATCCCAGCAACTAACTCCCAAATGACAAAATCAATCCCTCTTCCCAGCCCCACCAGTATTCACATTTGGGCCGATTGAGTATCTGTGCCAAGTTTGGTCCGGTTCCATCATTGTTTGAGTCCACAGTGCTCTCTGGATGTGGTTGAACTACACCTCCAAAACTCAAGGTATTGAGTATTTGTGCCAAATGTGGTCCAGTGAATGAAAATATATCCTGCATATCAGATATTTACATGATGATTCATAACAGTAGCAAAATTACAGTTACGAAGTAGCAACGAAACTAATGTTATGGTTGGGGGTCACCATAATATGAGGAATTGTATTAAGGCAGTGGTTCTCAACCTGTGGGTCCCCAGGTGTTTTGGCTTACAACTCCCAGAAATCCCAGCCAGTTTGCTAGCTGTTAGGATTTCTGGGAGTTGAAGGCCCAAACATCTGGGGACCCACAGGTTGAGAACCACTGTATTAAGGGGTCGCGGCATGTGGAAGGTTGAGAACCACTGCCTTAGAGCAACAAAGTGAGTGGTCAATGTCTGATCTGTCTTTGAAACAGGATTGCCAGGCTGAGAACTTGAGGTGGCTTCTCTTATACCATTGGTTCTCAACCTCGGGTCCCCAGATGTTTTTGGCCTACAACTCCCAGAAATCCCAGCCAGTTTACCAGCTGTTAGGATTTCTGGGAGTTGAAGGCCAAAACATCTGGGGACCCCAGGTTGAGAACCACTGTTATACCTTTAACGGTTGTGTAGAAGCATTTTAGTACACTTGGCTTCTGCACTATCGTTGAAGACATGGGAACTTGGGAATAATCTCCAGTTTTTGCTCTGGCAACTCTAGTAAAACCAAAATACTGAGGAATCAGTACTCCATGAGCCCTCATTCCTCTTTGACTTGAAGGTGTAATATATGCTGCACAAAATAGGTGGTTCAGGGTTAATGTCATCCAGTGAGGGAAAGTGGGGCAGCCTCTAGCACTCAGAAGCTCACACAGTCATGGCATTTTGAATTACTTTTGATTCAGAACTTGCATTAAACAAGTGTAAGATATGCACAGTTAGATTTGTTTATCAGGAAGTCTTCTCCACCAGGTAAATGTTACTGTCATGGCTGAAGACAGAAGTGCGAGGGAGAATGCACTTAATATATCTATCATCCTTTATTATTCATGCATGCCCTCGCACTAATAACAAGTTCTAGGGATGACTCCAAACCAAAGTTGGACACTTCCATTATGTTTGTCCTGGTAGAAGATGGGATGGGAGGGTGCCAGTTGATATTGCTACAGTCAATTCTAGGGCAGGATAGCTGATTATTTCCAAATGACTTTAGATGCTGTAATTTCCAGTTTTGATATATCATCTCAAGCCTACAGGCCTTTAAATGCTGGAAACGTAGGCATCTGCCAATATTGGATGGCCAGCTTCTGATTTAAAAAATGTTGGCTCAATAAGCTCAGGAATAAGCAGAGCCAATGATGGTCAAAGCTTAACAGGAGGAACTGATGGAAGAATCTGGAGAACCCAAACAAAGACAAGTCAAGCTCTCAATACATTGATGACAGGCATGTAGCCGGGGGGGGGGGGGCTTGAGGGGCTTTGCCCCCCCCCCGAAATTTTCATGGTGGTCCGCGAGAAGGCCTTAGTGGTGCATTATTTAAACTGTTATGTTTATTCATATCATGATCTGATCACCATACTCAATATATCCCATATGCATGGGGATATTGGGGTAACAATACAAAAGGTTTGCTAGGGTAGACCCTCTTTCACTCAGACTCACCCCCCCCCCCCCCCCCCCGAATCAAAATCCTGGCTACGGGCCTGATTGATGAGAAAATGAAATTGGCTGAATCTTTAGTGTCTGACTTTTAAAGACCTTAATACCAATAGTCTCTATGAAAAGGATTTAACAAGGGCTAGTAAACGATATGCTCTACAAATGTTGTTGAACTCCAGCTTCCATGAACACTTACCATAGGCCTACTGGTGAGGTCTGATGGGAGTTGCACCCCAACAACATTTGAAGGGTGTTGCATACTTCCCAATTGTCCCCATTTGATAGGGATTTTCTACATTAATCATCTGCCATCCCATTTTTTTCAGCTGCTTTTAAAATGTCTCTGTTTGACCCTAACTTACTTCATTAGCTGCACAATAAGCTCAAACTGTGGAGCCCTCGGTGGCGCAATGGGTTAAACCCTTTTGCTAGCAGGACTGCTGATCGATAGGTCAGCGGTTCGAATTCAGGGAGAGCAGGCTGAGCTCCCACTGTCAGCTCCAGCTCCCCATGTGAGGACATGAGAGAAGCCTCCCACGAGGATGGTAAAACTTCAAACATCTGAGCATCCCCTAGGCAATGCCCTTGCAGATGGCCAATTCTCTCACACCAGAAGTGACTTGCAGTTTCTTAAGTCACTCCTGACATGGAAAAATTCAAGGTGCAGGTTCTTACCTACAAAGCCCTGAACAATTTGGGACCTGCCTACCTGCATGACCGCATTTCCGTGTACAAACCCACATGGTCTCTTTGTTCATCTGGAGAGGCCCTGCTCTCGCTCCCGCCTCCCTCGCAGGCACGATTGGTGGGGACGAGGGAGAGGGCCTTCTCAGTGGTGGCCCCCCCGACTCTGGAACTCACTTCCCAGGGATATCAGGCATGCCCCAACATTGGCAGTCGTTAGGAGGAGCCTGAAAACGTGCCTTCCTGGAATAAGGAAATAATTCCCAGCAAAATGTCCTCAGAATGCACTTTTAACTATTCGTTGGATTGCGCTCCCCTCACTTCTTTTAAAACCCTCCTACCAGATATATCCTACCTTGTTGGCCCGACCATAGGTTTTTAAATCCTTGTGTGTTAATGTTTATATGTGATTTATATTAATTGTATATTAATTGTATTGTTTTTGTTTATTGCTTTCTTGTTTTATTGATGTGTTGTTAGGCTTGGCCTCATGTAAACTGCTCCGAGTCCCTTGGGGAGATGGTGGCGGGTATAAATAATGTTGTTATTATTATTATTATTATTATTATTATTATTATTATATTTAAAAAGTTCAAACTGTAAACATAGCTTGCATACCATTAACTTAGCACTGGGGAGAAGAGAGGAGAAGAGGGGGTGAAATTTTGCCCTTCCCCAAAAAAGCAAACTGTTACCAATCCTTATTTCCTCCTTAATAATGTTTGCCATCACATTCTGTCCATAGGTTTCCCAGCTTTCATCTGTATAATGCTTGAGTTTACATCACGATTAACTCCCTTGGGCTTCGCCGCAGATGTTCCACTTTGGTTCCACTTCTTCCTACCTTACAGCCCCCTTTGCATTAACTCTTGGGCGCCCACTTTACCCATGTATTTCAATCCCATTCCACCCATCCTGGCCTGTTCCCAACCGACTCCTCACTTTTGGACAGCCCTTTACGTTGTGAGTGTTTGATCAAAATGCCATTTTAGTGGCAGTCATTTCTCTCCACACTCCCTGGCCCTGCCATAAATAATTCAATTCCTACGGACGCTCCTTTACTGCCTGGAAATTTATTTATTTCGTTCCTCTCCCTTTGGTTACACGTTAAGTGACTTAAGCCGTAAAGAGAAATTACTCAGCAACAAGAATAAAAGCTCAGAATTGCTGACCCCCCTGCATCTGAAATGGGGAAAGCCCGGCATTGGAATCACTGTTAACAAACATGGCCCAGTAGGTAAACATTTCCTCAAAGAAGCCTCAGATTACAAGATGTGGGGGTCTCTTTTGGTTAGCTATGGGGCAGGGCTGGGGAATAGGAACAGCGAGTTGCACAATAATGAAGGCCTCCCCACTGCCAGCTTCTGCTGATGTTGCTAGCGCTGAGACAAGAAACCCATTTATACAGAAAGCTGCTGCTCCCCGGTGCGGTCTTTGATTTATATTGCTACGCATGAAGGGGTTTTGTCCTTGGCACAGACTAGCTGAGCAAGGGAGAAGACTGAGGACTAGAAAGATGAATGTAACATGAAGTAGGGTTCATGAAGCCCAAAAACTAAGACGCTGATAGAAAAAGTGTGTAGTGGGCTGAAAACAAGGGAAGTAGACAAGCCAAGGTGGTCAATGAAAGGGGGTGTGTGATTGGAAACATACTTTCTAAGACAGCAAAGGAACCATACATCCTTCTATCTACATATTGCTGGACTGAAGCCTCATCAATGGCTCTGATGGCTAGTGCTGATAGGAGCTGCAGTCCCACAAGATACAGCCCATCCTTGGGCTTTATGTATATTTTAATAGGACTTGGGAACTAGAGGTTCTGAATAACCCAAACAGCACTAAATCACTGGTTTTTGTGAGGAGCAAAAAATCCTGGGACTTTAGGAGAGGTCCACATACAGACCTTTTGGTCTTGGGATATCTACCTCTGTTGTCCAAACTTGATGCTTTGTTCTGTGATTTAGAGGCTCCCAAGATGGCTGCCATGGGACTTCCACCAGATAGCAGCAGTTTCTTAAAACCTACAAGATGCAGATATGCAGATACGCGGAGATTCGGTTATGTGGATCACCACAAAAGTTCCGTACTATGTGTGATCTCCACACGTTTCATAAAGTTTCTGGGACACAAAGTGAATGGGGTAGGATTACTTCTGTCCAAGTCAGCATCACACAATGAAACAGGAACACACACTTTAAAGCCAGGAACAGAACTTTGTCATTATTGACACATTTTAGTTCCTGGCTGCTTGGCCATCTGTCCAGACAGATTTGGTTGTGTACTTGTGGCATCAAAAAAAAAAACAGTATGCTGTTCCTGGGTTATATATGGCTGTTCCTGATTGCTCTTCTTGTGAAAAGATGTACAACACTGACTCGGGGGCTACAACTTTGTCCTAGCCAGAGAAAATGTGCCCTCTACACATTTCATAGAATCATAGAATCAAAGAGTTGGAAGAGACCTCATGGGTCATCCAGTCCAACCCCCTGCCAAGAAGCGGGAATAGTGCATTCAAATCACCCCTGATAGATGGACAGCCAGCCTCTGTTTAAAAGCTTCCAAATAAGGAGCCTCCACCACACTCCAGGGCAGTGAAGTTTCTGGCACACAAACAATTTTTTTTGCCTTCTACTCATGTTTCACCTTCTTTTTAGGAACCAACCAATCAGGAACAAGTATTTAAAACCCGGGAACAAACCCAAATAAAAAATCCCATGATTTCCGATTGCAGGGATATACAGACATGTGAAGATCAGGCTATTCGGCTGATATTCCTGCACCTAGAAATCCAAGTTTTTTGCCTTTTGTAGCTATTGCTTCCAGTTCATAGGGAACAACATCGGGCCACCCTCCTGTTTACCGCAAAAACTCCTGGGATAAAGGTACTCTCTGGACGGGCCTATGGAAGACTATGCAAGGTTCAAGATAGTTAGCAGAGTAGGCAGTGGGCTCTACTGAAAAGCAGATGCCCAATGAAACTGCCTATAGTGGTGAAGGGGACAGTACAAGGTATTTTATTGCTTGAGGCCAAAGACAAGATGGCACCTGAATTTGATATTTACCATATATACTCAAGTATAAGCTGGCCCGAATATAAGCTGAGGCACCTAATTTTATCACAAAAAACTGGGAAAACGTATAGACTTGACTATAAGCCTAGGATAGGAAATGTAGCATCTACTGGTAAATTTCAAAATAAGAATAGATACGAATAAAATTACATTAACTGAGGCATCAGTAGATTAAATATTTACATAAAACTGTAATTTAAGATAAGACTGCCCAACTCTGATTAAACCATTATTCTAACCTTCTTCAATGTAAATGTGCTTGCGTATCCCTCCAATAATAATAAAGAGAGTAAAATAATAAATGTAATAATAATAATAATAATAATAATAATGGAAATGTAATAATACCAGTAACAATATCATAAAATAATACATAGAGTAAAATAGAGTAAAATAATAAATGTAATAATAATCATAATAATAATAATAGAGTAAAATTATAAATGTAATAAAATTAATAACAGAGGAAAATAATAAATAACCTTGACTCGAGTATAAGCCGAGGGGGACTTTTTCAGCCTAAAAAAAGGGCTGAAAAACTAGGCTTATACTCGAATATATACAGTATTTATTAGATATATACCTTGCCTCTCTCCAGAGACGGGGTCCAAGATGCTGAATGGATTGGCAGCTAAACACAATGGAAATTCTATCCAAATTGGAAGCTGAGCATAGTTGGCCATGGTTAGTATACTTGGATGGGAAACCACAAAGGAATACTGAGCGGGTAGGTTTCAGAGGAAATAAACTAGCAAAATAGTATTTCTTGCTTAAGAAAATTCTGATATTCATAGGGATGTTCTAAGTTGATAGACGACTTGAAGCACATACACACATCTAAATGGTTGAGACCTATATCCCAAAATGCACTTCTTCCCAGATTCTGGTCCTATGGATGTTCAGCTTCTGGAATTCCCAAGCGAAAGCTTTAGGAACTGAAGTCCAAAACTCCCAGAGGACCAAATTTAAAGTCTGAGCTAAAGCACAGAACAGCATATACTGTCCTGGGTGATCCTCACATTCTATATAATACCATGGCATGAGTGGAGATGAACCAAGGCAAAATCAGGGAGAAAGGAAACTTGACTGCAAAGTGGCTTGGCAAGCAAGCAAATAGGGCCAGGTCTACAGACAGTAGATAAGTGTCATGTATTGATTCAAATTAACCAATCAATTGTTTGGCTGCAGGTAGCACTTGTAAGTGCTTTAAGTTATTTATTGTATCCAACGTTAACATTCATCTTGTGAAGTTTTTCAGCACTATTTGCCTTTCACAAGCAGCAAGTCAAAACAATGATATAATGACTTAGCCAGTGCAGTGACTATACGTAAAAAAAGAGATGGGAAGAATACAGAGCAGGATCTACTATTGCATCTCTGGGTGATTAGTAGTAGATCAGAAGCAACTTTTGATCCCAAGTTGTATAACGATAGCAACTACAAAATGACTCCCTATCAGGCTCTTACAACTTGACTGTTGATAATTTGAGATCAATGTGTTGCCAAAGGCTTTCACGGCCGGAATCACTGGACTGCTGTGAGTTTTCCAGGCTGTCTAGCCATGTTCCAGAAGCATTCTCTCCTGATGTTTCACCCACATCTATGGCAGGCATCCTCAAAGGTTAGGGGTCTGTTGGAAACTAGGCAAATGGGGTTTATATATCTGTGGAATGTCCAGGGTGAGAGAAAGAACTCTGGCCTTCTTGGGGCAAGTGTGAATGTTGCAATTGGCCACCTTGTTTAGCATTTAATTGCCTTGTAGCTTCAAAACCTGGCTGGTTGCTGCTGGGGATCCTTTGTTGGGAGGTGTTAGCTGGCCCTGATAGATTCTTATCTGGATTTCCCCCCCCTTTTTTAGTGTTGTTCTTTATTTACCGTCCTGATTTCAGTTTTCTTTAAAAAAAATAACACTCTAACAACTACCATATCAGACTATACAGAGAAGCTACTTTCAGCAGAAAGGAGGAAACAATGAAAATGAACAAAAACTGGATACCTGTATTAAAAAAAACTCTAAAATCAGGACAGTAAATAAAGAGCAACACTAAAAAAAGGTGGAATTCCAGACAAGAATCAATCAGGCCCAGTTAACACCTCCCAACAAAGGATTCCCCCTCCCTGGACATTCCACAAATATAAGCCCCACTTGCCTAGTTTCACAACCTCTAAGGATGCCTGCCATAGATGTGGGCGAAACGTCAGGAGAGAATGCTCCTGAAACATGGCCATACAGTCTGGAAAACTCACAGCAACCCAATTAGAGATCCATCAGGATTTTTGATGGAAGGGCTGGTAGTTCCAATACTCAAAATACATTATTGGGATTTAAAAAGAAATCTGCATTTATCTTTTGTGCCAATCTTTCGTTGGTAACTCTCAGGAAGAAGAAACTAGCTGTTTGCTTTTGCCTGGCCGTAAGGGAAGGACAAAAGTCCACGCAACTCTCTCTGTTGAGTTGATTAAGCGAACGCTATTTTGCATTTGGAACTGGGGTTGGATCTACACTACCTAATATGGCAGTTTCAGAATGTAGACTGAGCTGAATTATATGAATCTACACTGCTGTATAATCCTGTTCAATGCAGCTAAACTGTATTCCAAAACTGCATTATATGACAGTATATATCCAGCCTCAGTTTGCTGCAACAGAAGTCAAATGAGTGCAAGGGGAGAAAGTAGGAGAAGGCAAGAGAGACATTTTAAAAGCAGCTGGAAAAAGTTGAATGAAATAGGATTAACTGGAACAATCCCTACCAAATCAGGATAATCAAGGTGGTCAGTTGAAACATTCACACCTAGCTGCAGCAGACAAAAGTCCTTCGTCCCACCCTGGTCATTCAACAGATATATAAACCCATTTTCCGACTTCCAACAGACCTCTACCTCTGAGGATGCTTGCCATAGATGCAGGCAAAACATCAGGAGAAAATGCCTCTAGAATATGGCCATATAGCCCAGAAAAACCTACAACCCAGTGATTCCAGCCATGAAAGCCTTCGACAATACATCAAATCAGGATAGTTGGAGGATATGAGTTGGGGTCTCATTGGGAAGCTTAAGGGCACAGGAAGAGATGTGAGGCAGCTGCTTCACACAGGCAAAGAGACAGGATATAACATTGCTAGGCCAGGTCTGTGTTTGCTGCGGTGATAGTGAGCCAGTTTAAATAGTCTGATGCTTAAAAGGCCCCCAACTGCTAAAGGCCAGTCCAGAGTCACCCGGCATGAAAGCAAAGGAAGAACTGCATGAGGGCAGTTGGAGAACAGCCAATAGAGGTTGTGGTGAGTAATAAAAGAGTCTTTATTCTGGGTGCAGAGGGGTAGTTACAGAATAGTACTCCCAGGACCCCCAGTTTCCCAGCTCCGTTCCATGAGGAGAAATTGGCTAAGACACCTTCCTACCCCTTTGCATGGAAAGGAAATATCCACAAAGAGAAGAACTGCCTGGCATTTGTTAATGTGCTTCAGGGTGTATTTACATGGGCAGCTCATCAGTGCTGGGAAAGGGGGGAGGCAGGCAGTTGTCGACAATGGGTGTCTCCTTGGCACACGCACAGGCAAGTTATTAAAACTTAATTGAGCGGATGGGAACTAGGCGGGTAATTAAGCTTCCCAATAACGGGAACTGCTAGGCTTTAGGAGGGGAAAAGGAGAAGTTGAATCCTGGGTCCAATGCCCCAGCTCTTAAGCCTGGTAGAAAATGAGAAAAGGAATTGGGTATTAAAAGATTGGATATACCAGGGATTGGAGTGCTAGCAGTGGCCCTGGCAGGAGCCAAGGCAGAGAGAGAGAGAGAGGGTGAGGAAGGATGCTTGGAGGAGTTCTTGCTAGCTCAGCTGCTGACACTAGGGAAATGTTACAGCAACCAGTGGATCCTCATTAAATGCGGACAGGGCCATGTGTAAAAGAAAGATGACTTTTCTCTCTATCCCAACCAGACACCACCTGTTTTTTCCGCACCCCCCTATCCCCAATTTCCTCTTCCACAAGCTCTTGATAATCCTGATTTGCAGACCCAATCTTCATCACCTCTCCGCCATACCCCTCTTTTTCCAAAATTCATCCCCAATCCGTCTTGATATTTGTCTCCGCTCCAGAGGCACCAATATGTCTGCAGATAACACAGCTGCAGAGCAATGCCAACTCATCTGATGGGAAGGGGGAAAAGCATCCGCCGCCATGCCCCTTCTTTCCACATACACCCCTGTGTCCCTATAGACCCACAGCACTTCTGGCTGTCCCATGACTTCGCCGAACCTCTGGGGCATGGAAGATCGGAAGCCAGCTCCAGCGACTCTGTCAGCTCATCCGTCATCCAGCCTCTACGCCTCAAGCAGGATCTGGTAGTTCCAAGTGGTAAGATAATAAATAACACCCCGCTTTCCTCATTTCGCCAGCGATCTGCGAAATTGATCATTCATTCCCTGGCCAAAGACAGGCTAGGGAACATACACCAAGGCCAGTTGGTACTCAGCTAAAATCTTGCCCTCTCCCTTGCAGGGATGAATTCTCAGCACTTGCCAAAGCTCAGTCTCAGTGCTTCTTTGAAAGAGTGGGATTCGTTTCCATTAAAATCATTTGAGGGGTGACTTGAGCATGTGCAAAGTGAAACTCCCTTGCTTCTGAATACTATAACCAACCTGGCTATCTGGGATTACAAACTATGTGAGAAGCAGTGGCTTCCGGAAACCTTCTGCCCTGTGGCCTGAGGTAGGACTAGCCATGGATGCACCTTAGGACTTCTTTTCTTAGAAATTAACAGTATATCTCATCATGGGGCTAGTGTAAGCAACCCAGATTTCTGAAGCCAATACCAGTATCTGCAATCCAATTCTCATTCCTTGACGTTTGTTTTGGATTCCAACTACCATAAATCTCTTCTTCCCAACAGTTCTGTCTGCCTCCACCCCAAATCATGGGGTCACGCAAAGAGGGTGTTGAGTATTTGCTCTGCTGATGCTGAAAAACAGCAGGAGGCAGATCAAAGAACTTTGTATTATAAAATCGTAGTATTATATATGCTTCTCATTGTTGGACAGCAATTCCCAGCATCCCTCCACATCGGTTCTGTCGACAAGGGCTCTTGGGAGTTGCAGTCAAACAATATTTGGAGAGTCTCATGATCCTACCCTGTTATGGAGGACCGAAAGATGCAGGAGTAGATGGACCTTCTCAGTGGTGGCCCCCCGCTTGTGGAATTCTCTCCCCAGCGAGATCAGATCAGCGTCCTCCCTCCCTCCAAAACTAAAGTCATGGTTTTGGAGCCAGGCCTTTGGCTAGTGGGCACAGCAGCACTTTAGACACTGAACCCGGACCACAGGACTGTTACGACAATTGGAATCGGCTATGTGACTTTGTGACTATGTGATTATACGACTATGTGATTATAATTAATGTTACTGTTTTTAATCTGCTATGTATTATTATTTTACATTGTGTTACTGATATTGTGGCATCGAATTGCTGCCTGTGTTAGCCGCCCTGAGTCCCCCCTCGGGGGTGAGAAGGGCGGGGTAGAAATGGTGTAAATAAAATAAATAAATAAAAGAAACAGGGCTTTATTCCATGTAGGGAGAAATGTCTGAGTAGGCTTGATACTATGCAACAGGGGTGAGCAATTGTGGCCCTCTGGATATCAACTAGATTGCAGTTCCCATCATGTCTACCCATTAGCCATTCTGGTTAGGACTAATGGAATCCTCAGTCTACTAATATCGGCCTACTTCTGGTATGCTGTTCAAACAAGGTTGGATGCTATTGAACAAGACAAAGACTTGCTAGGCAATTGATTGCAGGGAAAAAAGTATGAAGAGGGGCAAGCAAGGTGAATAGCCATCCATCAGTATGTAGAGTCAGAACCAGTCAAAGTGGGAATTTGCACAAGACCCCAGGTTTTCAGTTAAACCTTCTACCAAAATGTATGCAAACTACATTGCGTCACTACTGGGATTCCCAGCCTGCAGTCCTGAAGCCTTTGGGTCTGTGGCGCAGCTGGCTGGGAGTCAGCTGCATTAAGATCACTACTGACCGAAAGGTCGCGAGTTCAAAACCAGCCCGGGTTGGAGTGAGTGTCCGACCAATTTGTGTAGCTTGCTGTCGACCTTTGCAGCCCGAAAGACAGTTGCATCTGTCAAGTAGGAAATTTAGGTACCGCTTAAATGGGGAGGCTAATTTAACTAATTTACAATGCCATAAAAATATTGAGTAAGCCTGCAAAGAATGAGGAAGCATTTCATCAGTATCACAAATGGATGGTGAAGCAACAGCTCCCCTGGTGGCCAGAATACCCTCATGAAAAAAAAAAGGTAAATTGCCTCTGTGTCTGACTATATATGTTGTGTGTCTATGGCATTGAATGTTTGCCATATATATGTACATTGTAATCCGCCCTGAGTCCCCTGCGGGGTGAGAAGGGCAGAATATAAATACTGTAAATAAATAAATAAATAAATAAATAAATAAATAAATTGGTGCCAAGCCTACTTGTACAAGGAGGCTCAACACTATGTCCAGGTGTATTCTTCTGTTATTCAGGGAGGGTCTGGGCTGAAGAAAAGGTGGAGAGAGCACAAAAGCACAAGGACCCTTTCGAGTTATAGCTGGCTGCAGTGGTTCTCAACCTGGGATCCCCAGATGTTTTTGGCCTACAACTCCCAGAAAAACCAGCCAGTTTACCAGCTGTTAGGATTTCTGGGAATTGTAGGCCAAAAACATCTGGGGACCTCAGGTTGAGAACCACTGGGCTAGAGCAATACTAAGGGATAAAGAAGGGGAAGGATAGTTGTTGGCTCTCCAGACCCGGATACAGGAACATGGTAGCCAAGATGGTATGGCTGGTAAATCAATACCTGGTGGTACTTAGCAAACTGGACAATAAATTTTTCCACCATGTGGTGTGCTGTGGCGCCAACCCCAGACTTTCCTTTATAGAATTTAGACTCCATCTCTTTCTCATCTACAGATATTACGAGACACACTAAATTGTGCTATATATGCCTTCACTTTTTGTCACACATCTTCCACATCTGATTGTTTTGAGTTTCTTCCAAGCCAAGCTGGTTGGTCTTACATCCCAAACCTGAGCCTGAAAGTCTGTGTGTGTACAGTAAATAATAATAATAATAATAATAATAATAATAATAATAATAATATTTATTTATACCCCGCCACCATCTCCGCAATAGGGACTTGGAGCGGCTTACATGGGGCCAAGCCCGGACAATATATTACAGCAATAAAATCAAAGCATAAACAACAAACAACAACAACAACATCAAAATTACATAAGGAAAAAAAAGTAAAGACCACTTTGGGCCAACTTGATAATCATTTTTGCCTGTTGAAGAAAACCATCCGCTTCAAAAGCTGTAATAATGCATTTTGAGCCTTTGAATGTGAAGAACTTTTTGAAGAACCAGCTGTGCTCAATCTAACTAGGCATAGCCTAGAGTTGTTGAAGGGATAAAATTGAGAAACCATCATGTACACCATCCCTAGAAGAAAGAGTAAGAAACAAATAGAACTCAAAGCCTTCCATGCTCTCAGGACACTTTAAGGACCTTTCCCAGATGGGAGCCAATAGATTGTAATTCACGCCAACTTTTGACACAGCACGGAGTTCCACAACACCCTGGCAATAAAACATCCAGATTCAGCTGGGAATCCATATTTCAGACCTTGTGGAAATGATGGACACAAATGATTGTTATTAAAAGGTGAGAAACATATTGTTGCTAATAATCCCAAGTGGCACGGCCGAAAACTTCCAACAGATCCTTTCAAAAACAACAGAAACAACAACTGACTGCGAGCTTGAAACACTATGCCTTCCACAGCATCCTTCCAGCCCTGTGTCAATCACTTGTTTATTTTGCCCTTTACTCCCTTCTTTCTGCTATCTACATGTATACAGTAATGTAAACATTTTGGAACAAGGACTTATCTTATGCCAAGCTTTCGAGAGTAGGGTGCAGTACTTTCAATTTTTTTGTATTTTCTAAAGATCGTGTTTCTAAAGTAGTTTTAACCCTGTGTTTTACTGATTTGGGTGGTTTAATTTTATTTTAAGAATGCAATTGATTGTATTTTTATTTCTAGCCATTTTAAATCAGTGGTGAGACACCTAAGGTCCACATTCAAGGGAGGACTCTAGGACATAAATCAAATTAAATCAATGGATATAATTGATGGTGCTATCAACAACATCACACAGTAAATAATGGGCGGGGGACAGTCCCAGGGTAACCCTACAATATTCTGTTAACTAAAATATGATGCAGAAATCAGACGAGATACCATTTTTCTACTCTTAATCCAGTGCCATGGATGGCATGAGCAGAATCCAAACAAAAGGAGAGGCCATCCTTTGATCTTCTAAAACAAACCAAATTCTGAAGTTGCTGAAAGAATTCTTGTCTGTTTGAGGCAAGTGAGAAATGTTACCTTGATTAGTATTGAATAGCCTTGCAGCTTCAAAGCTTGGCTGCTTCCTGCCTGGGGGAATCCTTTGTTCTTTCTCCCACCCTGGACATTCTGCATATTTATAAACCCACTTGCCTAGTCTCCAACAAACCTCACAACCTCTGAGGATGCCTGCCATAGATGTGGGTGAAATATCAGGAGAGAATGCTTCTGGAACATAATAATAATAATAAAGCTTTATTTATCCCCGCTCCATCTCCCCCAGGGGGACTCAGTGCGGCTTACATGAGGCCATGCCCATCAATACAATGCAAGCTATAACACAAACACAATAAAACAAGCAAAATACATAAAAAATACATAACATGGCCATACAGCCCAGAAAACTCACAGCAACCTAGTGATTCTGGCCATGAAAGCCTTCGATAACACAATTTCTGAAACTCAGACATGTGTATATGTACACATCCATGCACACATAAAGTTTGGTTTGTATTAGGATGATACAATCCCATAATTACTATTTTTGAATTCAGCATTCCAGAGCAAAAAGCTGAACACAGTGCTACAAAATTACGCAGTATACGCTTGCTGTCTAAGCATGTCAGAATGCTTTCCAAAAACAAGATCTGAACAGCGCACTGGTGGAAATGTTGTTCTGGGAAGTGCAGAGTAAAGTTATCACTCACACTAGAGACAAAAGGCAATTTCCCTTTCCTAGGAAAACATTCCATTCCTTCCCATTAATCTTCCCCAAAAAACTCTGTCTTTTTGACTCCACTTTCGTAATTGCAACTCCTGCTCCCTTGCCACTAACATGGCCCACTCCAATCTCCACTGCCTTCCTTTTTGATGCCTTTCCACTTCGCCCCAAGGCTCACCATATGTTTTGCCCTCCTTCCTTCAAGATCCTACAAAAAACTTTCAGAAAAATCCTGATTTGTGGGATTTTTCTTTTGTGGTGCCATTCTGCTGCCCACACTTCATGGAAGTTTGGAGTCTGGGGATAAAGTAAACAGGGCTACTTTTCCAGAGACCTGCCTTTAAAGTAAACCTAAGTAGAAGAGAGATCCAGTTGAGCATGATCCTACTTTCCTGTGTATGGTTTCAAGGCTTGCCCACAATCACAATCCATGGGATTTCAGTTGCAAGGAAGAGAAAATCACAGTGTCTAATGTAACACATGAACAGTGTGTTCCCTAGTGAGAACTGGGAAGCCCTGGCCCTTGAGCGCTCCAGCTGGCGGTCAGCTGTGACCAGCAGTGCTGCAGAATTTGAAGAGGCACAAATGGAGGGCAAAAGAGAGAAATGTGCCAAGAGGAAGGCACGTCAAGCCAACCCCAATTGAGACCGCCTTCCACCTGAAAACCAATGCTCTCACTGCGGGAGAAGATGCAGATCAAGAATAGGGCTCCACGGTCACCTACGGACCCACCAGAACATTGATCCTGGAAGACTATCCTACTCAGCCAATGAGGGCTCGCCTAAGTAAGTGTTCCCTGGATGCCTCCCTAGATGTTTTGTGGACTACAACTACCACAATCCATTGCATTTGGGTGGGCCTTCTGGGAGTTGAAACCCCAAATATCTAAAGCAGTGGTTCTCAACCTGGGGTCCCCAGATGTTTTGGCCTTCAGCTCCCAAAAATCCTAACAGCTGATAAACTGGCTGGGATTTCTGGGAATTGTAGGCCAAAAACATCTTGGGACCCTAGGTTGAGAACCACTGATCTAAAGGGTCGCAGAGTCCCCATCCCTACCTTACACCTCTATAGAAACTCTTATACCCTCATTAACCATTATATGGGGCATGTCAGCCACAGTGTACTTTCAATATGGATGAAACAAAGGTGCCAGTGGGGTGGGGAAAATATTATGTTAAATCAGAAAATATGGAATTCATTTTCCTTTAAGGGAAAGTTATCTAGGGAGTAGCGCAAAGGAGACTCAAGTAATAATATTAGGAGAAGAGGCTCAACCTCATAGGAGCATGTTGTGAATGTGCACAACTCACCCAAGCGTGGTCATGGTGACAATTGTGTACCAGAAGGCAGCGGGGATGCTGGTGAAGTTGGTCTCCGCAGTGCCCTTCTCAGCATAGAACATTACAGTGGCAAAGATGATGATGGCCATGGTGAGCGAGAAGAGGAGGAAGCCCAACTCCGAGGCACAGCTCTTGAGGGTGTAGCCCAGGATCCTCAGTCCTTGCGAATGCCGGGAGAACTTGAAGATACGGAAGACCCGGAAGACCCTCAGTGTCACAAAGGCCCCGCTAACGTTTTCATTTTCCGGCATCACAAGCCCAATGTAGTATGGCATGATGGCCACCACATCAATGATGCTCATCACACTCTTCATGAACTTGAATCGGCTCGGGGCTGCAAAGAGCCGCATGAGATACTCAAAGGTAAAGATGAGGACACAGGCGGTGTCCATGCAGAAGAAAGCATTGGGGAAACGTTCTCCACAAGGCTGGTTCCTCTTCTTCCCTGGAGGCGGCCGGCATGGGATAGTCTCCACCACGTTGGCAATGACCGACACAGCAATGAAGAATCCAGTCACATAATAGAAGACCAGAGCCATGGTGCTGGTGTGGGGGTTCTCGAATGCTCTCCAGAGCCGTTGGCGGAAAGTGCTGTCTGGCGGCAAACCTGTGTCGGTGGCAATCTCGGCCTCTTCATCCTCCGCAAGACGCTCCGCATTCTCTTTTTTGCGGTCCCGATACTCCTCCAAGCAGCAGTCACCAATGAGCTCTGGAATGATGCCGTAGAAGGATAGCTCTTCATCGAAGGCCTGGATGCACTCATGGCGGGGGTAGTGGAGCCGGCCCGTGCGGTAAAAGTTGAGGATGTGGCGGAACATCTCTGGGTCGCGATCGAAGAAGTACTCTGTGCTGTCTTCATCGTAGAAGAATTCCTTCTCCGAGCTGCCTAGCAAGGTATCAGGGTAACGGTCCAAAGTATTCTTCCAAGTCTGGAAGCGCTTCCCACTGACATTGACCACCAAAATTTCATCAGTACGGCGTTTCTTGTCGGGAGGAGGCTTGGGCATGGGCTTCTTGGCCAGTGGGAGCCAGCCCACGGCCGCTGCTCGAGCAAACGGCAGCCACGCTGCCACTCCTGCAGCCATCTTGCAGGGATGGGAGAGAATGAAACTTTCACAAAGAGGTCGTCACCATCAAAAGCCAGGGACTGTCCAAAGAAGGATGCTTTGGAAGACTATCGGCGAGCTGCTACTTTGCTCAGTTGCGGCCAAGAATCAGCGGATCGGAGGGCCCTAGCAAAGGCATGGCTATCCAAGCTAGTTTTGCTGCAGGCATATGAGAGTGTTATCCCAACAAAGAAGGGTGCTGCTTTGATCACTTCCCATACAATAATATCCACACTCTTTTCAAGGGAAGGTTAGCCAGCTCAGATGTAGCTAGAGGATTCCCAGCCGAAAAACATCCACATCTTTATTCAAGTTCATTAAGATTTTGCTCTGAAAATACCAGAGGTTGTGGGCAGAGATCAAAAGAAGATAAAGCAGATGCAAGTAGCACACCACACTTCATTGCCAGGCGAATTAGTTCAGGTAGATCTGTGTAACATGAAAAGGAGTCGAAGGTCCTCTCTGGAGATCTTCAGCAATCTCCTGTTGTATTCCTTGGCTGTTCTTTTTTCTCAGATCCGTCCTTCCCAGTGGGAGAGAGAGAAGGAGAGAGAACATGGGTGGGAAGATGCAATGGGGCAAGGGAAGAAAGAGGACTCAGTCAATCTGGTCACTTTGACAGGGGAGGATCACACATTGCTGTAGCGATGGAAGGGAGAAGGGAGGGAGAGACAGAAAAGAGAAAGGCAACACGATGAGAGACGAGACAACAGTGTGCAAAAAGGCTGCAATTGTCAGAAGAAATGCGGCAGTTCCGAAGTTATAAACTAGCCAGGTTTTTACAGCGGAACATTAGAAACAGTATTCAAAACAACAACATCATCAGAGAAGCATTACAGTCAAGGAACACCACTTCGGGACACAAGGAGTCCCTTGCCCCATTTCTGGAAGGAAACAGAGACCAAGGGCCCTTCCACACAGCCATATAACCCAGAATATCAAGGCAAAACATGCCACAATATCTGAACTGGGTTATCTGAGTCTACACTGCCAGATAATCCAGTTCAAAGCAGAAAATGTTGGATTTTATTCAGCTGAAGAATAATGGGACCCAAGATTTCTGCAAAGATGAACCAGGATTTGGAAGGGCAACTGGGAAACCACTCTCTTAATTAAGTCGCCGAAGGCTTTTATGGCCAGAATCATTGGGTTACTGTGGGTTTTCCAGGCTGTATGCCTATGTTCCAGAAGCATTCTCCCATGACATTTTGCCCACATCTATGGCAAGCATCCTCAGAGGTTGTGAGTTCTGTTGGAAACTAGGCAAGTGGGGCTTATATCCGTAGAATGTCCAGGGTGGGAGGAATCCTTTGTTGGGAGGTGTTAACTGGGCCTGATTGATTCTTGTCTGGAATCCCGCCCCCCTTTTTAAGTGTTTCTCATTATTTACTGTCCTGATTTTAAAGTTTTTTAATACTGGTAGCCAGATTTTGTTCATTTTCATGGTTTCCTCCTTTCTGCTGAAAGTGTTTCAATGGCTTCTCTGTGTAGTCTGATATGGTAGTTGTTAGAGGGTTTTTTTAAAACCCTCTAAAATCAGGACAGTAAATAAAGAACACTAAAAAAGCAGGGGAATTCCAGACCAGAATCTATCAGGGCCAGCTAACACCTTCCAACAAAGTATTCCCCAGCAGCAATCAGCCAGGCTTTGAAGCTACAAGGCAATTAAATGCTAAACAAGGTGGTCGATTGCAACATTCACACTTGCCCCAAGCAGGCCAGAGTCCTTTCTCTCACCCTGGACATTCCACAGATATATAAACCCCATTTGCCTAGTTTCCAACAGACCTCCAACCTTTGAGGATGCCTGCTATAGATGTGGGTGAAACATCATTGGATTACTGTGAGTTTTCCAGGCTGTATGGCTATGTTCCAGAAGCATTCTCCCCTGACGTTTTGCCCACATCTATGGCAAGCATCCACAGAGGTTGGGATGCCTGCCATAGATGTGGGTGAAACATCAGGGGAGAATGCTTCTGGAACATTTATTTATTTATTTATTTATTTATTTAAAACTTTTATATCCCGATCTTCTCAACCTCTGTAGAGGGACTCAGACCAGCTTATAGCAAGGATTCAATAGTACAATCTATAAACACCATATAATAATGAGTTAAAATACATATTGATTAAAATTACAACATGGCCATACAGCCTGGAAAACACACAGCAACCTAGTCTTTCAATGAAGGTTTGCTCTGGCTAGGCTTTATGGAGCTGCGGACTGCTGGAAAAGCAAAAAGGACTTGCTTTATATAGGAAGGAGCCATAAGGAACATGTAAAGGTGGGGGAATAAGAGATGAGGTCACACTCTCTCAGCCTCGGCAAACGTGTTCCGAACCAATCTTGCCAAGAGAAGCCAGGGATAGGATTGCAATGGGTCAGTGGAAGAGATGGCAGTGATCCATTTCCACCTGCAAGGGGCGGAAAGTCCTAAATTGGGCAAAGCTTGTTGTTTTAAGGGTGCCTGGAAAGAGGGAGCTTTCTCTCTCCTGCAAGAAAAGCCCCAAAAGAAAGGAATTGGAGGGAAAGGAAGACAGAACTCTTGCCAAGGAACCAGAAACTTTCCTATTCCTCTTCCTCCTCCCCAAGATTGGGAAAACCTTCAGATAAAGTGGGAGGGGGAGGGGAGAGAAATGCACCTCCGGACACCAGTGGGGCAGAAACAATTGGGTTTTAACAACAACAACAAGAACAACAACAAAGCAGCACCCATCTATGTATTGTTGAAGGCTTTCATGGCCGGAATCAATGGGTTGTTGTGATTTTTCTGGGCTGTATGGCCATATTCCAGAAGCATTCTCTCCTGACATTTCGCCCACATCTATGGCAGGCATCCTCTGAGGTTGTGGGTTGTTGTGAGTTTTCCAGGCTGTGTGACCATGTTCCAGAAGCGTTCTCTCCTGAGGTTTCACCTGCATCTATGGCAGGCATCCTCAGAGGTTGTGGGTTGTTGTGAATTTTCCGGGCTATGTGGCCATGTTCCCAAAGCATTCACTCCTGACGTTTCACCCACATCTATGGCAATCCTCAGAGGTTGTGAGGTCTGTTGGAAACTAGGAAAATGAGGTTTATATGTCTGTGGAATGAAGAAGCCAGGCTTTGAAGCTGCAAGGCCATTCAGTGCCAATTGCAACATTCACACTTGCCTCAAACAAACAAGGGTTCTTTCTCCCACCCTGGACACAGTTCCACAGATACATAAACCTCACTTGCCTAAGTTGTTGTAGGTTTTTCGGGCTGTATGGACATGTTCCCAAAGCATTTTCTCCTGACGTTTCTCCTGCATCTATGGCAGGCATCCCCAAAGGTTGTGAGGACCATTGGAAACTAGGCAAGTGGGGTTTACATGTCTGTGGAATGAAGAAGCAGCCAGGCTTTGAAGCTGCAAGGCCATTCAATGCTAACCAAGGTGGCCAATTGCAACATTTGCATTTGCGTCAAACAAACAAGAGTTCTTTCTCCCACCCTGGACAGCTTTCCACAAATATATAAACCTCACTTGTCTAGGTTGTTGTTATGACCATGTTCCCGAAGCATTCTCTCCTGACGTTTCAACTACATCTATGGCAGGCATCCCCAAAGGTTGCCTGCCATAGATGCAGGCGAAACGTCAGGAGAGAATGCTACGGGACCATGGACATTCAGCCCAGAAAACCTACAACAACCCAGTGATTCCGGCCATGAAAACCTTTTGACAATACATTCTCACTTGCCTAGTTTCCAACAGACCTCACAAACGCAGGGGATGCCTGCCATCGATGTGGGCGAAATGTCAGGAGAGAATGCTACGGGACCATGAAAAACTCACAGCAACCCAACACCCACCTACCCCAAGCCTGGGATGGAAAAAAGCAAGAGGAAGGCAGAGAAGGAAAATATGTTTTCAAAAGAAAGAAGTTAATAGGTGGAAAGGGCACGTCTGTGGGGAAAGGATGCCCCACGGGGACTCAGTCAGGGATTGGAAGGCGTGAGCTCCACCAGGTAAAGGAAGGGAAGGGGAAAGGAGGAGGAGGAGGCGGAGGAAGGGATTGGGGGGGGGGGTGCAATGTGGTTTGTGGCAGGGAAAGCGGATGGCGGTGCTCTTACCCGCGGGATGCAGGGGGATCGGTGCGGGGAAGAACCGCGGAGGGGCAGGAGGGCTCGGCGTGGCGGGGATCCGGGTGGGACGGCGGAGGGGCGGCAGCTGCTGCTGCTGTGGCACCCGTGGACCCCAGCGGCGGCGGGAGCAGCAGCAGCGACGGCGATGATGCTCCTCATGGCTCCCTCCGGCTCGCCCCTCTGCCGCGCTGCCAGGCTCGCCCTCCCTCCTCCCTCCTCCCTCCCGTGTGTGTGTGTGTGCGCCTCTCTCTCTCTCTTTGCCTGTGTCGCGCGTGCAAACTGCATTCGGGAGGGAGGGAGGGGGGCTCCCGGAGAGGAGTTGGCAGCCGGCAGAGGCTGCATCGCAGAGACCGAAGGCGAGAAGGAGCCGTTCAACAGGAGAGCCCAGGAAGGGAGGAAGGAAAGAAGGGAGACGGGAGCGAGGAGAGCTGCAGGGAAAGGGCGGATTGGCACGAGGAGGAGGACGACGACGGATTGCTGGTTCAAAAGGTTGCAAAGCACCTCCAAGAAGAAGGAGAAGGAAGAGAATGAGAAGAAGAAGGAAGGGAAGGGAAAGCAGAAGGGAAAGGAGAAGAAGAGGAGAAGGAAGAAAAGGGGAAGAAAGAGGAGAGGAAAAGAAGGAAGAAAAAGGAGAAGGAGAAGGAGAAGGAAAGAGAAGAAGAAGAGGAAGGAGGAGAGAAGAAGAAGCAGAAGGAGAAAAGAAGCAGAAGGAGAAGAAGGAAGAGAAGGAAAAGGAGAGAAAGAGAAGGAAAGAAAGAGAAGAAAGAAGGAGAGGAAGAGAAGAGAAGGAAGAGAAGGAGAAAGGAGAAGAAGGAAGGAAGAGAAGGAGAAAAAGGAGAAGGAAGAAGAAGAAAGGAGAAGAGGAAAGAGAAGGAGAAGAGAAGGAGAGAAGAGAAGGAGAATAAAAAGGAGAAGGAGAGAAGAGAGGAGGAAAAGGAGAAGAAGGAGGAGGGAAGGGAGGGAGGAGGAGGAGGAGGAGAGAAGGAGAAGAAAAGGAGAAAGAAGTAAAGAAGGAGAAGAGGAGAAGAAATAAAGAGAATATGTGAGAGGAAGCCACAGGGAGGAGGGAGCAAGCTTGTTTTCTGCTCCCTGGAGACTAGGACGCAACGGAACAATGGCTTCAAACTACAAGAAAGGAGATTCCATCTGAACACTAGGAAGAACTTCCTGACTGTGAGAGCCGTTCAGCAGTGGAACTCTCTGCCCCGGAGTGTGGTGGAGGCTCCTTCTTTGGAAGCTTTTAAACAGAGGCTGGATGGCCATCTGTCAGGGGTGCTTTGAATGCAATATTCCTGCTTCTTGGCAGGGGGTTGGACTGGATGCCCATGAGGTCTCTTCCAACTCTTTGATTCTATGATTCTATGATTCTAAGGGGGAGAAAGAGAAGGAAGAGAATGAGGAGAAGGAAGAGAAGGAGAAAGAGAAGGTGAAGAAGGCACAGGAAGAGGCCAGAGAGGCGTGTGGATGGAGAAAAAAGAGAAAGGCACCACCATTGAGCTTGACAATGCCAGGTCTTCTCCCAACCAGGAAAGAGGCTTCCCACCACTTAGCCTTGTTTTCTTTTCTTTTTTTCTTGAGTTAGGATTTCTTTCCCTTTTTTGTTATCAGTTTTTCTGCTTAGGTATGATGTGTAATGTGCAATGAAGGAAAGGCTCATAGGAAGGAAGAGGGGCAATTCTGAGGCCCCTTGTACACAGCTGTAATGTAAATATCTCATACGCAGGATGTATTTTCATTCACTAGACCAAATTTGGCACAAATACCCGATATGTCCAAATTTGAATACTGGTGGGATGGGGGTTGATTTTGTCATTTGGGAGTTGTAGTTGCTGGGATTTGTAGTTCACCAGCAATCAAAGAGCATTCTGAACTCTACCAACAATGGAATTGAACCAAACTTGGCACACAGAACTCCCATGGCAAACAGAAAATATTGGAAGGGTTTGGTGGGCATTGACCTTGAGTTTTGGAGTTGTAGTTCGCCTACATCCAGAGAGCACTGTAGACTCAAACGATGATGGATCTGGACCAAACTTGGCACGAATACTCAACATGCTCAAATGTGAACACTGGTGGAGTTTGGGGGAAATAGTCCTTGACATTTTGGGAGTTGTAGTTGCTGGGATTTGTAGTTCACCTACAATCAAAGATCATTCTGAACCCCACCAATGACAGAAGTGGTCCAAACTTCTCACACAGAGCCCCCATGACCAACAGAAATTACTGTGTTTTCTGGTGGTCTTTAGTGACCCCTCTGACATTCCCTCGTGACCCCTCTAGGAGTCCCGTCCCCCAGGTTGAGAACCACTAGTGTAGATCAATAAGTACTGACTTGGCGGGAAGGTAAAGGGTACTCCATGCAGTCATGCCGGCCACATGAGGTAGGAGGTGTCTAGAGACAACACCTACTCTTCGGCTTAGAAATAGAGAAGCCTTTACCTTTAACTGTATGTCTGTGTTTCATTGTTTTGAGGCACTGAATGTTTCAGGACCATAGCCAGAAAAAAAATTCGGGGGGGGGGGGGGGTTGAAACCTTTTTTAGCAAATCATGAAGAGTAGTTCGATAACACAACATTTTTAATACAGTCCAAAGACCCTTATTGCTCCGTAAAAGGTATAAGATACAAGGTATGCAAGGTTAGTAAGGCTAAAAATAGCAAAAAAATAGTTTTTTTTAACCTGAATAATTTGGGGAGGGGTTGAACCCCTAAACACCACCACCACCCCCTCCCTCCCCAGCTACAGGCCTGGCCTGTGTCTATATATTCTGGAATCTGCCCTGAGTCCCCTGGGTAGATAGGGCAGAATACAAATAAATGCTGTTGTTGTTAGTCCAGCCCAGGGGCCAATTGTAGCCCCTGTTCAAGTTTCCATCAGCCCTCTCTCTCCAGGCCTTCTTGCTTCCCTTGCTTGCTTTTTTCCTTGTTTCTTCTCTTCCTTGACTCCCTCCCTCCCTTTCTTGACTTCTTTCCTCTCTTTGTCGGTTTGTTCCTTTTTGGGGATTAGCGCCCCCAAAAAGGCAGCCTCCTCGAAAGGAGAGAAAGAGAGAGGCTGGCTTATTGGTTCACCTTAGGGTTGCCATGGGTTGGAAATGACTTGAATGCACAAAATGACAAACAAATAAGAAAAACAAATAAGAGATATGCAGACACACAAACACACATGCATGCATACAGTTCTCCTGACACCTTAGAGCAGGGCCGACTGCCAGTTCACGGTCCCTCAACCTGTTGGGGTCCAGACTATAAGTGTCGACTTTTCCTTGGGTGGCTCCAGCCTTGAGCACCCAGTCCCAGTGTCCCCTTCTTTCTCTCACTCTCTCTTCCCCTACAACTTTTTATTTATTTATTTTTGCAAAAGGAAGACTCCCCAGTTGTCCAGCTCCTCCCATGGGAAATAAAGATAAGAGCCAGGCAGCAATTACTGTATAAGCCCTCCTGTCACAATCAAGGCCCTCCCGACAGATGGCCATGCCACCTCTGTTGAAAACCCTCCAGAGAAGGAGACTCCACCAGACACAGGCAGCATATGCCGGTGTCTGAAACGACTTGGAAGTCACACAACAACAGTCCTAATTAACTTGACTCTTTCATCAGCCAAAACTAGGCCCACACTTCCCACTGAAAGACTGGCACGTTTATGTTGGTTAAAAATGTTCATTTTATATATTATATTGTTCTTTTGTGGGGGTTTTGCACTACAAATAGGAATGCATTCATGTTTTTTCGAACTATAGTCTGGCCCCCCAACAGGCTGAGGAACCGTGAACTGGCCAAAGGCTTAAAAAGTTGGGACATCACTGCCCCCCCCCCCCACCTTTTTTTGTCATGTCAGGGGTGACTTGAGAAACTGCAAGTCACTTCTGGTGTGAGAGAATTGGCCGTCTGCAAGGACGTTGCCCAGGGGACACCCAGATGTTTTGATGTTTTATCATCCTTGTGGGAGGCTTCTCTCATGTCCCCGCATGAGGAGCTGGAGCTGACAGAGGAAGCTCATCCACAGTCTCCCCGGATTTGATCCTGCGACCTGTCGGTCTTCAGTCCTGCTGGCACAGGAGTTTAACCCACTGTGCCACTGGGGGCTCCCTAAGGGGTCACTGCCCTAAGGGGTCAGAATAGCTGTATGCATGCATGTGTCTGTGTAAGAGCGTGTGCATTTGTGTGTGTGTCTGCATATCACTTAATTGTCTTTCACTCTACACATACCTAGTTGTTGTTTTGCGGTTTCAAGTCCTTTCAGACCCATGGCAATCCTAAAGTGAACCAATCACAGGATTTCCTTAGCAAGGCTTGATCAGAAGAGATTTACCTTTGCTTTCCTCTGAAAGTGTGACTTGCCCAACATCACCCAAGGGATTCTTATGACCAAGTGATCTCAGGGATCTTTAAACTTTTTTAATGGGGGGCCAGTTCATGGTTCCTCAGACTATTGGGGGACCGAACTATAGTTTGGGGAAAAAAATGAACTGATTCCTATACACACTGCACATATCTTACTTATAACACACACCAAAAAAAATCAATGAAAGACTGGCACGTTTATGTTAGTTTAAAATGTTCATTTTATATATTATATTGTTCTTTCGTGGGGTTTTTGCACTACAAATAGGAATGCATTCATGTTTTTTCAAACATGTTGTTGTTAGTCCAGCCCAGGGGCCAACAGGCTGAGGAAACAGTATTTAAAATGTATTTAAGTTGAGGAAACAGTATTTAAAATGAAGAAACAGTATTTTAAATGAAGAACAATATTCCCATTTTCACCAACATAACCTTATCTTTCAATGGGAAGTGTGGGCCTACTTTTGGATGATGAAATAATCAAGTTAATTAGGATTGTTGATGTGTGCCTTCAAGTAATTTCAGACTTAGGGCAAACCTAAGTCTAAAGTTTAGGGCAGGGGCCAGATAAATGACATTGGAGGGCCGCATCCGGCCCACGGGCCTTAGTTTGGGGACCCCTCTATCTTGTGTACATCTATCTACTTGCAGTTATGCCCCTCGTTCTTTCCCATCTTTGGAGACCCTAAGGCAAAGACTATCACAAGATTTGTTCCTAAGTGGATTGCCATTGCCTTCCTCTGAGGCGCCTTTCACACGGCCATATAAAATGCAGATTATCTGCTTTGAACAGTATTACATGGCAGTGTAGATTCATATAATCCAGTTCAAAACAGATAATGTGGATTATCTGCTTTGATAATCTAGATTATATGGCAGTGTAGAAGGGGCTTGAGGCTAAGAGACCAGGACTGGATCTATACTACCCTAAAACCCAGGATCTAACCCCAGACTATCTTCTTATCCCTAATTATCTGGCAGTATAGACTCATATAATCCATTTCAAAGCAGATAATCTGAGATCAGATCCTGGAATAAAAGGCAATGTAGATCCAGCCCAAGTTGGAATTCAAACTCTGGGCTCTAGAGCCTTAGATCTCTTGTACACTGCGTTATAATCCAGATGATCTGCTTTGAACTGGATTGTATGAATCCACACTGCCATATAATCCAGTTCAAAGCAGATTGTCTGGATTTTATGTGGGAGTGCAGAAGGGGCCATAGTCCAAGATTCAAACCACTCTCCTCTCTCCCTCCTTCTCTCTTATTTTCTCTGTGTGTGTAAAAGAGAGAGTCTATCTATCTATCTACTCGTCTCATGGAGAAAAAAAGCTGAATAATAATAATAATAATAATAATAATAATATCTAGTTATTGTTTTGTGTTTTCAGGTCATTTCCAACCCACGCCGACTCTAAAGGCAAACATTTTACAGGGTTTTCTTGGGAATATTTGTTCATAAGAGGCTTGCTACTTCTTTCCTCTGAAACTGAGAGAGTGTCATCTGTCCAAGATTCAAACCACTGCACCATGCCAGTTCTCCTCCCTCTCTCTTCTTCTTTTCTCTCTCTCGTTCTGTAAAGTTGAACATGACTTGAAGGCCAATCTTTTATGCCTTCAAGTTGTTTTCAACCTATAGCATGCCTAAGGCAAGCCTGTCACAGGATTTCCTTGTTTAGAAGAAGTTTGCTATTCCCTCCCTCTGAGGTTGAGAGAATGTGACTTACCCAGTGGATTTCCATGACCAAGTGGGAATCCAGACCTTTGGCTCCATCTACATTGCCATATAAAATCCAGATTATCTTCTTTGAACTAGATTATATAGCAGTGTAGACTCAGGCCCCTTCTACACTGCCATATAAAATCCAGATTATTTGCATTGAACTGGATTATATGGCAATGTACTAATAATAATAATAATAATAATAATAATAATAATAATAATAATACTTTATTTGTACCCCGCTACCATCTCCCCAAGGGACTCGGTGCGGCTTACATTAGGCTGATGTTGGGGTTCAGCCTGAGTTTGAACTTGAACCTGATTCTCTGTTTGTTCCTCCTGATGCTAATGAAAGTATATTTACTGATGCTAATGGAAATGTACCTTTTGATGCCAATGCTCCTGAAATTAGTGAGGAAGAAACTGCTGTAGGTTTGGAAAATGCCAATGTTCCTGAAATTAGTGAAGAAGGAACTTCTGTAGATTTGGAAAATGAAAGTACCAGTGTTCATGAGAATGTTTCAGAGGGAGACCTTGAACTTTCCCTCCCTTCTGCACCTGTTAACTGTAATGACAACAGAAGGGGCCAAATTTGGGAAGACAGAAGTAAATCACTCAGTTTGCGTTGATCCTCCCGAATTCAAGAATTAAAAACATTGGCTTCAAAACAGAAGGGCGGTTCACGGAACCAATTCTTGAGTTTTAATTGCCTTACGCCGGGCTGACTGTCTCAGTTCAGGCATCGTTTCAGAATTGATGAAGACCTTGGCAGTTCTCCCGGTTCCCTGGCCATAGTTTGGGAAGATTTCTAGGATATCAAGTACGGTTAGTGGATTGCTAACAGATTCCAGTATTTCCCAGTGAGGCTTTTGGTTTTGCTTTGTCCATTTAAATTCATGTTTGCTGATTTTGCTGTGGCTTTTGACTTGCATTTTTCCTTTATTTTGTAACCATTTTTCTTCAATAAAAAAGGATTGTTTTTCACAGCCAAGTGTGGTGGATAGTTATCTTAGGGCCTCATTCCCTGCTCTGGATTGCAACAGCTGAGCCCAAACACAACAATACAAGCAATAATCACAACAATACAAGCAATTAAAATAAAACATAGATGATAAACATATAACATTATCAATAAGACAACATACAATTAAAAACTATGGGAAGGCCAAATGTAAAAATTAAAATTGGAAATAGTGCTGAGGCATGGACGAAAAGGTGATAGTGGCGTTTGTGGAAGACATACAAGCAGACCGAAAAATATAAAGTGCTTTGGAGGGACAAAGTGCTATGGGATCATTATTCCGGGAAGGCACACTGGAACAACCTTGTCTTCAAGCTCCTATTAAAGACTGCCAGGGTTGGAGCCTGCCTGATGTCCTTAGGGAGTGAGTTCCAGAGTCCACACACACCACCAAAAAGGCCCTCTCTCTCATCCCCACCAATCGCGCCTGCGATGCTGGTGGGATCGAGAGCAGGGCCTCTCCAGATGAACGAAGAGATTGTGTGGGTTCGTACACAGAGATGCGGTCATACAGGTAGGCGGGTCCTAAACCATTCAGGGCTTTGAAGGTAAGAACCTGCACGGTCCGGTAGATGAATGGCAGCCAGTGGAGCTCCTTGAACAGGAGGGTTGACCGCTCCCTGTAAGGAGCCCCAGTTAACAACCTGCTTTGAACTGGATTATATGAGTGTAGACTCATATAATCTAGTTCAAAGCAGATAATGTGGATTATCTGATGTGATAATCTGGATTATATGGCAGTTTAGAGGGGGCCATAGTCCAAAATTCAAACCACTGCACCATGCTGGCTCTCCCCTCTTCTCTCTCTCACTCTCTCACTCACTCACTCACTCTCTTGCTCGCTCTGTCTTTCTCTGAAGATTTAAACCTGCTGCTTCTTTGCCCCCAGTTTGAACTGGCACGATCAATAAAGCTACCAAATATGCATCCTTGTCCCAGAGTCATCACAACCAGAACAGACAGTATGAATTAGCATTGGATAGCAAGGAGCAATTACAATTATTTGTGTCACTCTGACCATTTCATGCTCATCGAAATGTGGTGGGTTTTTGGGGAATTTTTTTGGGTGTGAGTTTAAAGTGTGCTGCTTTACTGCCCTGATGTTTTTGATTTGATGCATGTTTCTCTGAGGGCCTTCTGACAGAAATAGCTCTCTGCAAACAAAACCAATCAATACGTATCGCCACCAATGAACATCACACATTGCAGGACGACAGTTGCCCAAAAAAGAGAGGATGGAGCCCCTGTCCCTGGCTTGAAAGTGTTATTCCTGCTGCAATCAGATTTTCTGAACTCAGCGACAACATAGACGAAAATTTCAGCATCACGGTGAAACTCACAAGCATGAAGAAATGCCGCCTTTAAAGTCAACAACAACAACCTTGATGCCTTTGACAGATGCAAAGCAGCTACATAAAATTAAAAAGTTTGGCAGGAAAATTGTTCCCTTTTCACTCCCTGTCCATGTAAATAAAAGTTGCATTTCAAGACATGGGCCAAGGAGAGGGACTAGGACATCCAGAACACTTTGATTCTACCTGGTCGCCAGTATTTCCTTTTAAACAAACACTGGAACATCCCTTTGCAAATTGTGAGGTTTTGAAGAGACATTTAATTGAACGCAGTGATCTGTTCTTGACAGATAAGTTGCTCAAATGTCCTTATTCTTCTATGTTTTATCTGTCCATATTCCAATCTAAATAATTGAAAAGGAGATAGGGGCCAAGGAATGAGGCTGAAGTTGATTCCTTATTCCCAGTTGGTTGGGAGGGTATATAACACGATGTAACATGATTTTTGTTCCTGGGTTATCAATATCATTTCCTAATTAGTTCTGTCATAAAAACATGGAAAAGGTTAATTAAACTGCCAAAACTTTGTTTTTACCAGACATCCTGCAGAACATTTTGCTATAGTTTTTCAATTAATATCTCATTGAGTCTCAACCACTTCAACATAGTTTGTGGCAGCCACAAAAACAAAGTTTCTGGAGTATAACAACTACTTTCAACGTAGGTAACACACAATTAAACAGGAATAATGCTTTCAAGCCATGACCAGAATTTTTTTTTCAATTTTTGTTAGAGTGTAATTTCACCAGAATATATTTTCTTTAAGTATAATTATAATCTTCTGCCATCATTTATCCATGTGTGATTTTTCGAAATTGACTTCAAAGAAGTGGCAAGACGTTTTTTTAATTATCTTGGAGGGGACAGTTTTGAAGGGGATTATTGTACAACTAGCCATCCCTTGCCACATGTTGCTGTGATCCAGTCTGGTGATTTGGAAAATAAAGTAATGAGAAATTGTTTCTAATATATGTAATTTCTCTATGCTTGTGGGTACACAGTTCGTGGGGTTCTTTGATTGTAGGTGAACTATAAATCCCAGTAACTACAACTCCCAAAAGTCAATGTTTATTCCCCCCCAAACTCCATCTKTGTTCATATTTGGGCATATTGAGTATTCCTGCCAAGTTTGGTCCAGATCCATCATTGTTTGAGTCCACAGTGCTTTCTGGATGTAGGTGAACTACAACTCCCAAAGTCAAGCCCACCAAACCCTTCTAGTRTTCTCTGTTGGTCACGGGAGTCCTGTGTGCCACGTTTAGTTCAATTCCATTGTTGGTGGAGTTCAGAATGCTCTTTGATTGTAGATGAACTATAAATCCCATCAACTACAACTCCCAAATGACAAAATCAATTTTTTGAGTGATGGTCACTCYTTGGGTTAGTAGGTGTCTTGTGGCCAAATTTGGTGTCAATTCGCCCAGTTGTTTTTGAGTTCTGTTAATCCCACAAACATTACATTTTATTTATATAGAAGATGCAACATGGAGGATTTGAAAAATGTTTTTGGGGGTACAGAGACTCAAGACTTCTGTATTTACTCCTCTAGCTTACCTGTGTTTTGCATTTTTGTGCAAATATGGAATGGAACAAAGGATGAGCATCAGGCTTAATGCCAACAAAGAAAGAAAAAGAAAAAAGGAAAGAAAGAAAGAAAGAAAGAAAGAAAGAAAGAAAGAAAGAAAGAAAGCAAGCAAGCAAGCTCACATAGGGGATGTTGCACCTGTTTTGCTGTTCATATGGCTCCTTCACATGCATTTCCTTGTTGCCACGCATAACATACCTCAGGGCCATGGTAGTACAGTGGGTTAAACCACCAGCTGCAGAAAATTTTGCTGACCAGAAGGTTGGCAGTTCAAAGCCGGGGGTCGGGGTGAGCTCCCGCCATCAGCCTTAGCTTCTGTCTACCTAGCAGTTCGTGAACAGTAATGTGAGTAGATCAATAGGCACTGCTTTGGCCCAAGAAGACATGCCAGCAATTCGATCAGGAAGGCTTCTCAGCGTGGAAAATGGAACAATAACACCTCCCCATGGCCGGAGTTGAGCACAGTCTCCAGATGCCAGAGATGAAAAAGAGGGAAGCATTTGCCTCTGTCTATGTACTGTCTGTCTCTGTTGTTAATTGTATAACAGCATTGAATGTTAGCCATATATGTATTCTGTAATCCGCTCTGAATCCCCTCAGGGTGATAGAGTTGAATATAAATAAAGTATATTATATTATTATTTCTTTGTCGCTCCACATAACAGCCAACCTGAGTGTAAGGAAACTGGGTAAATCTATTTCCTATGGAAATGTCTGTTGAGCCCCAATGGTCAAACTCCATTAGGAAAGGCTAATGGCCTGTTTGTACCTGTAGCTTTTCAAGAAGAGAGGTGAAATCTTGGCACAGGGGAAGAAAGGGAATGACATTGGATTATGCTGGACAGATCGATCCAAAGAAAAAGAGAGGGGGAGAGAGAGAGGATGGATGAAGAACAACATTGCCAAACTCCAAAGTTAGGAGATATGGTTTCAAAGGCTTTGGATTGCCAGCAGGATCCAAGCACAGATGGTATACTTTAGAAAGAATGTTAATAAATAGCAACAACGTCAATTAACATGCCAGTTTTTAACCCACTAAATATTCAAATGCTCTCACACTCTCCACGATTCTAGCTTGAACTAATCTTGATAGGTAGGACTGTGTGATGTTCTCCATGCTGGAACAGAGAGAATTGAAGATCATTAGGGAGTTCCTGTTGCTGAATTTCTCAGGTCTGGGGTATTTATTTATTTATCGTGTCAGTGCAACCAGTCGATTATATTACATTTCTAACAAAACAAAGCAAACAAACAGACAAAATACGGAAATTGTGAGTTTGGTAGTTGATTGAATGTCTTTTGACCAGTATCTGGCCACTTGGAATGCTTCTGGTGTTGCCGCAAGGAGGCCCTCCATTGTGCATGTGGCAGGGCTCAGGTTGCATTGCAGCAGGTGGTCAGTGGTTTGCTCTTCTCCACACTCGCATGTCGAGGATTCCACTTTGTGGCCCCATTTCTCAAGGTTGGCTCTGCATCTCGTGGTGCCAGAGCGCAGTCTGTTCAGCGCCTTCCAAGTCGCCCAGTCTTCTCTGTGCCCAGGGGGGAGTCTCTCATTTGGTATCAGCCATTGGTTGAGGTTCTGGGTTTGAGCCTGCCACTTTTGGACTCTCGCTTGCTGAGGTGTTCCAGCGAGTGTCTCTGTAGATCTTAGAAAACTATTTCTAGATTTAAGTCATTGACGTGCTGGTTGATACCCAAACAGGGGATGAGCTGGAGATGTCTCTGCCTTGGTCCTTTCACTATTGGCTGCTACTTCCCGGCGGATGTCAGGTGGTGCAATACCGGCTAAGCAGTGTAATTTCTCCAGTGGTGTAGGGCGCAGACACCCCGTGATAATGCGGCATGTCTCATTAAGAGCCACATCCACTGTTTTAGTGTGGTGAGATGTGTTCCACACTGGGCATGCATACTCAGCAGCAGAATAGCACAGCGCAAGGGCAGATGTCTTCACTGTATCTGGTTGTGATCCCCAGGTTGTGCCAGTCAGCTTTCGTATGATATTGTTTCTACACCCACTTTTTGCTTGATGTTCAGGCAGTGCTTCTTGTAGGTAAGAGCACGGTCCAGAGTGACTCCCAGGTACTTGGGTGCGCTGCAGTGCTCCAGTGGGATTCCTTCCCAGGTGATCTGGGAGTGCTTGTCTGGGGTTTAGAAGGGGGATATAGAATTATAGAATCACAGAATCATAGAGTTGGAAGCAACATCGTGGGCCATTGAGTCCAACCCACTGCCAAGAAGCAGGAAAATCACATTAAAGTACCCCCGACAGATGGCCATCCAGCCTCTGTTTAAAAGCCTCCGAAGAAGGAGCTGTTCAGAGAGTTCCACTGCTGAACAGCTCTCACTATTAGGAAGTTCTTCCTAATGTTCAGGTGGAATCTCCTTTCCTGTAGTTGAAGCCATTGCTATTCTCCAGGGCAGCAGAAAACAAGCTTGCTCCCTCCTCCCTATGACTTCCCCTCATATATTTATACATATCAATATTTATACATTACTTTATTTGTAGTAAAACAATATAGTTGCACTATTTAATAATAATAATAATAATAATAATAATAATAATAATAATAACTTACTTACTTACTTAGGCGATCCCTCGTAGTCCGAGGATGATGGTCCTTCAAGGTTGGTGTTCTGTCGGTGGGTCCGTAAGTGACCGTGGAGCCCAATTCTTGATCTGCATCTTCTCCCGCAGTGAGGGCATTGGTTTCCAAGTGAAAGGCAGTCCCAGTCAGGGTTGGCTTGATGCGCCTTCCACTTGGCACGTTTCTCTCTTTTGCCCTCCATTTGTGCCGCTTCAGACTCCACAGCACTGCTGGTCACAGCTGACCTCCAGCTGGATCCAAGCCTAAATAACAAATTACAGCAAATAAAACCGAAAATGCAAACTGAAAACGCAGACAATAAACAACAACATCATAATTACATAAAACATGTGAATGCTTAGCAATATAAAATTACAATAAACACAATCACAGTGACAATGGGCGGGCTAAATGTAACGATTAAAAGAAAAAACTAATTAAAAACTAATTAATTTACAATAACAATGTTTCTATAACACAAATAAAGAAATACATAGTAGCTTTATACACACAGCAGTCTTTATACATTGGAGCTTTACACATGAGGCTTCTCTCATACAGAGATTTACCTCATGCTGACTGAGGAGTTCCCTCACTGAGGAAAAATAACACTAACAGGCTCCGGCCTACTCACTCTCCTCAGGGCGATGCTAGCTTTGGCCCACTAACTCTAACAGGCTTCAGCCTACTAACTCTTTCAGTGTTTGATTCACACTTCTATATAAATAAAAATGTAATGTTCGTTTCTGGTAGTCACAGAACTCAAAAACAACTGGACGAATTGACACCAAATATGGACACAAGACACCTAACAACCTAATGTATGTCCTTCACTCAAAAAATTGATTTTGTCATTTGGGAATTTGTAGTTGCGGGCATTTATAGTACATGTACAATCAAAGACCATTCTGAACTCCACCAATGATTGAATTGAACCAATCTTGGGACACAGAACTCCCATGCTGAACAGAAAACACTAGAAGGGTTTGGTGGGCATTGACCTTGAGTTTGGGAGTTGTAGTTCATCAACATCCAGAGAGCACTTTGGACTAAAACAATTATCGATCTGTACCAAACTTGGCACAAATACTCCATATGCCCAAATATGCACACAAATGGAGTTTGGGGGAAATAGACCCTGACATTTGGGAGTTGTAGTTACAAGGATTTATAGTTCACCTACAATCAAAGAGCATTCTGAACCCCACCAATGATGGAATTGAACCAAACTTGGCACACAGTTCTCCCATGACCAACAGAAAATACTGGAAGGGTTTGGTGGGCAGTGTCCTTTGGTTTTGGAGTTGTAGTTCACCTACATCCAGAGATCACTGTGGACTCAAACAATGATGGATCTGGACCAAACTTGGTACAAATACTCAATATGCCCAAATGTGAACACTGGTGGAGTTTGGGGAAATAGAATCTTGACATTTGGGAGTTGTAGTTGCTGGGATTTATAGTTCACCTACAATCACAGAGCATTCTGAACCCCACCAACGATAGAATTGGGCCAAACCTCCCACACAGAACCCCCTTGTGGGCCACAGCAACGCGTGGTAGGGGACGGCTAGTTTGTAATTAAAAAAATACGCAGTTAATTTTTAATATTTCTGACATGTTCCACATTGTAGTGTCAAGGGCAGCATAAAACAAGCTTGCTCCCTCCTCCCTATGACTTCCCCTCATATATTTATGCATATTAATATTTATACATTACTTTCTTTGTAGTAAAACAATATAGTTGCACTGTTTGCAATAACTATGTTTCTATAACACAAATAAAGAAATATGTAGTAGTTTTATACACACAGCAGTCTTTATACATTAGAGCTTTACACACGAGGCTTCCCTCATACAGAGATTTACCTCACGCTGACTGAGGAGTTCCCTCACTGAGGTAAAATAATGCTAGCTGGCTTCGGCCTACTCACTCTTTCAATGCTTGATTTTGTAATAAAAATACGCAGTTAATTTTTAATATTTCGGACATGTTCCACATTGTAGTGTCAAGGGCAGCAGAAAACAAGCTTTCTCCCTATGAGTTCCCCTCACGTATTTATACATGGCCCTCATTATGTCTCCTCCTCCTCTTCTCTTATGTGGGCTAAACATCTTTATATATGGAACCATATATGGTCTGGAAGAACTACATCTATCTCCTGCTGATGACAGGCTATTTTGTGCCCCAGGCAAGACTTGCTCCTTATACTCCAAAATTTTAGTTTCAAGTGCAAATATTGTGCTCCTTTCCCTCTAGATCTCTTGGTCTGAGGAAACATGGACACCTCAAGATCTCCAGATGTTGCTAGACTTCAACTTCCATAATCCCTGGCCATGCACACTGAGGCTAGTGATAATTAGAAACCAACAACATTGTTAGGGACACCAAATCCCCACCGCTCCACTCAGTTTAGCAACTGTTCTGTATGGAAGTGCAACAGAGAGAAGCCATGCATCCAGAAAGGCACTGCAAGGCTCAAAAAGGATGTGTGAGCCACAACAGCGCAAGTCACACAAAAAGCAATCCAGATTTAGTACCATATATACTCGAGTATAAGCCGACCCAAATATAAACCTAATTTTACCACAAAAAAACTGGGGAAACGGTTTGACTTGAGTATAAGCCGAGGGTGTGAAATGCAGCAGCTACTGGTAAATCTATATAAATAAAATGTAATTTTCATTTGTGGGATTAACAGAACTCAAGAGCCACTAGGGGAATTGACACCAAATTTGGACACAAGACACCTAACAACCCAATGTATGTCCTTCACTCATAAAAACACTGAAAAACACAACAGAAGGGACTTTAAAAGCCCCCAAAAGCTAAATGATGAAAAGCTAAATGACAATACAGAAAAAAGGGAAGAAAGAGGGAGGGAAGAGGAGAAAAGAAAGAAAGAAAGAAAGAAAGAAAGAAAGAAAGAAAGAAAGAAAGAAAGAAAAGAAAGAGGGAGGAAGGGAAAGAAAGAAAGAAGGAAATGGAGAAGGAAGGAAGGAAGGAAGGAAGGAAGGAAGGAAGGAAGGAAGGAAGGAAGGAAGGAAGGAAGGAAGGAAGGCAGGAGATAGAGAAGGAAGAAAGGAGAGAAAGAGGGAGGGAAAGAAAAAGGGGGAAGGAAGGAAAGTTAGAGAAGGAAGGAAGGTCATATGTGGTGGTCGTGTACCAAGGCCAAGATATACTGGAGAAAAATACAGAAGACACTACAGGAAATACTAAGTATAAGAATCCCATTTGACCCAGAAATATTCCTATTAGGAATAATAGACCAAGAAATAGAGAAGAATACTGATAAAATCCTCTTTCTATTAAATACAGCAGCTAGAATTTGTTACGCGAAACTATGGAAAAAAGAAGACATACCGGAAATTAGTGATTGGTTAGAAAAAGTGATAGATATCAAAAACATGGACAGATTAACATATTTAATCGCAAAAAGTAAAGGGACCCCAATAAAAGAGACCGACTGGACAAAGGTAACAAACTACCTAACACAGAGAAATGGACACACAATAACATGAAGGGAAGAGAAAACAAGACTGAAGAAGGGGAAAAGAAAGAAAGAAGAGGAAAAACCATCAGAAAGATACTCAGGAAGTCAACAAAGGAGCTATAACAATCTGCTCCTAATCTGTGTTTTTGTTTTTTGTGGGTTTTTTTAGCACTAATTATTATTATTATTATTATTATTATTATTATTATTATTATTATCACTATTTGTTTTTCTTTTTGTACCTGATTACTTGCCTTTCATCTATCATCTCCTTTCTTTTCTTTTCTTTTTTTGCATCACTATTTGCACTATTGTTTCTCTGCACAAAATGGAAAAAATTCTGTCTTTCAATAAAGATAATTACAAAAAAAAAAAGAGAAGGAAGGAAGGAGAGAAGGAAAGAAAAATGGGAAAGAAGGAAGGAAAGAGGGAGCGAAGGAAGGGGGGAAGATGTAGAGAAAGAGGGAGAGAAGGAAAGAAGGTAGCAGAAGAGAAAGAAAAAGGGGGAAGGAAGGAAAGAGATAGAGAAGAAAGGAAGAAGACAAGGAAAGACGGGAAGGAAGGAAAGAGGGAGTGAAGGAAGGAGGGAAAGGACAAGAGAAAGAGGGAAGGTTGGCCACAGCAAAGCATGGCGGGTACAGCTAGTTTCATAATAAAAATAGATACCAATAAAATTACATTAATTGAGGCATCAGTAGGTTCAATGTTTCTGAATATTTACAGGAAACTAATTTAAGATAAAACTGTCCAGCTCTCATTAAAACATTATTCTAACCTTCTTCAATGTAAATGTGCTTATGTATCCTTCCAATAATAATAGAATAAAAATTAAATGTAATAAAAATAATAACAATAGAGTAAAATAATGGAAATCTATATAAATAAAAATGTAACGTTTGTTTGTAGGATTAACGTAACTCGAAAACGAATTGATACCAAATTTGGACACAAGACACCTATCAGGCCAATGAGTGACCATCACTAGTTGGTAAAGAAATACATTTAGCTTACAATGGCTGGATGGGTTTGCTAAATATATATATATATGTATTTTAAACGTGTTCTTTCAAATGACTGCCTACTGCAGAATCTTTTCTAATCGTCCTGGTGGGAAAGATGTTTCATATGCCATGAGACCGCAAGGTCAAATCCATAAAGTTTTGTATTAAGCATAATAACTCCTTAATTTTGTTTCAGTAATGTATACATACAAACCTTATATTGAAACTTTATGTAAAAACACTGAAAAACACAGCTAAAGGGACTTTAAAAGCGAAAAAAAAATCCTTACAATGCATGCACAAAACCATATATATATATACACACATATATATACACAAAACACATACAGACTGGGCCACAGCAACGCGTGGCAGGGGATCGCTAGTATAACAATTACAGCAATAAGGGCCTTCTCTGTGGCTGCCCCACTCCTCTGCAACTCCCTTCCTAAGGAGATAAAGATGGCCCCCTTCCTCCCTGCTTTCAAGAAACAGCTGACGACATAACTTTGCTCACTGGCTTACAAGGAGGAGGAGGAATAGTAGCTGGTAATACTACCATTATACCCCAGATTAATAGTTGCCATCCATATCCATGCCCTGGTCACCCCACCAGCTCAATAGATATCTTGAGCAATAATTAATCCATTTGCCCCAAGGAAATGGAAATTATTGTTTCCATTCAATGTTTATTTAATTTTAGTTTGTTAAGTTATAATTCATGTTTATATGTAGGGTTGTTTAAATTTTGTTAATATGGATGCATTGTTGATGTATTCGGGCACTGAATGTTTGCCTTTTATGTTTGAAATCTGCCCTGAGTCCCTTCGGGGAGATAGAGCAGAATATAAATAAAGTTTTACTGTTATTATTATCATTAATATAAACTAAAATAATAAATGTAATAATAACAATAATAGGTAAAAGTAAAGGTTTTCCTCTGACATTAAGTCCAGTCGCGTCTGACTCTGGGGGTTGGTGCTCATCTCCATTTCTAAGCCGAAGAGCCAGCGTTGTCCATCGACACCTCCAAGGTCATGTGGCCAGCATGACTGCATGGATGCCATATCTTCCTGCCAGAGTGGTACCTATTGATCTACTCACATTTGCATGTTTTCGAACTGCTAGGTTGGCAGAATAGCAATAATAAATAGAGTAAAATAATAAATGTAATAACAACAACAATAAATAGAGTGAAATAATAAATTTAATAATAATAATGGAGTAAAATAATAAATGTAACAACAACAACAACAGAGTAAAATAATAAATAACTTTTACTCGAATATAAGCTGAGGGGGTCTTTTTCAGCTTCAAAAAAGGGCTGAAAAACTAGGCTTATACTCAAGTATATACTGTATTTGTGAAGATATTTTTTTAAAGGGTGGAGAATGCACCATGAAGAATGTAGCTTTCTTCTTGCTAGATATATTACAAAATAAAGGCAAGAGTTTGGTTTGAAGCACAGATTACTTTTCCAAAAAATAATGAGAAAGCAATACATTCAGGGAGACTGATTTTTCAGACAGTGGTTTTCCTCTGCTACACTGCTGGTATAAGTTTGTACAAGCAGATGATCCAAATAATTAAGCTTTACCTGGATTGACCCACCACACGCTTTGAGGAAGAGGGGAGGGGTGCATTTTTTTTTAATGCTGCCGGAAATGACACGCAAACACATAACATACACGAGGTAGCAAGACTCCTCTTACGCACTGCCTCTTTTCTTTGTTTTCTTTCTTTCTCTTTCATGGGAGAGAGCATTTAATCACACACTTGCTTTTATTCAGGCCAGGAAAAAACAGTTTATCACTCCCTTCTCCAGACTGTATAAACTGGCCTTGAGATGAAGCAGAGGAGGTGACCTACGGCAAGGGGCAAGAGCAGTGCCATCCTTGTTGGAGTCCTTGGGGATGATGGGCTACGCTACAGCGGGAAACAGACTCGTCTTCTGGAAAGTTGTGAGTGGGTAGGAGGAATGCAAAGACTGTAAACACGTGGTTCTCACTCTCAGCGGTGACAAGGCTCTTCTCTTGCTCCGTAGAGAACTGGATGATGCCAAAAATACCATCTTGTCTGAGCCGGTCCTTCCAGAGAAGTGGATGGATCTTAGAATCATAGAATCATAGAAAGAGACCATAAAGCCATCCTGTCCAACCTCCTGTCATGCAGGATTACACAATCAAAGCACATAAGAAGATGTGAACCTTCAAACGGTTCTGGCCCAAATTACCTGTCCGAACGCATTTCCTCCTATGAACCAGCTAGGATGTTAAGATCATCTGGGGAGGCCCTGCTCTCGGTCCCGCCTGCATCACAAGTACATCTGGTGGGGAAGAGAGACAGGGCCTTGTCAGTGGTGGCCCCTCGGCTGTGGAATGCCCTTCCTACAGAAATTAGATCGGCCCCCTCCCTAACACCAAATTTGGACACAAGACACATATCAGGCCAACAAGTGACCATCACTCATAAAAACACAGCAAAAGAGACTTAAAAAGCCAAAAAACAAAAAATACATTACAACGCATGTGCAAAACCACATATATACATGCAAACACACATATACACATATATACAGAAATATATACACACATATATGCATATATACACACCCAAAACACATTTATACAGAAAGGAGGCAGGAGAGGAGAGAAGGAAGAAGAGAAAGAAGGAGGGAACGAGAGAAGACAGGAAAGAAAGTAAGGTAGAAAAGGAAGGAAGGGGAGAAGGAAATAAAAAAGTGAAAGAAGGAAGGAAAGAGAGAGGGAAGGAAGGAAGGAGAGAAGGAACGAAAGAGAGAAAGAGGGAGGGAAGGAAGGAACGAAAGAGACAAGGAAGGATAGAACCAAAGAGCAAAGGGAGGGAGGAAAGAAACAGGTAGAGACGGGAGAAAGAAAAAGGGAAAGAAAAAGGGAAGGAAAGAGGAAGGGAAGGAAGGAGAGAAAGAAAGAAAGAAAGAAAGAAAGGAAGGAAGGAAGGAAGGAAGGAAGGAAGGAAGGAAGGAAGGAAGGAAGGAAGAGAGAAAGAGGGAGGGAAGGTTGGCCACAGCACTGCATGGCGGGTACAGCTAGTAATGTAATGTAATGTAATATATAAACCTATCTTGGGGCTCCATGAGAAACTTTTTCTTTCAACTTTTGTGGCTGAAAAAGTGTGAGAACCCCTGCTCAAGGGATGCCTTTTCTCTTTCTCACCCCCTTGGCCAAGAATCTTGTTCATGCCACTTTTCATAGAGGTGGTGGTTTGCTGCTTTCTCAAAGAGGAGAAAAAGCTGCTTCTTCGTTTTCTGCCAGTTACTGCATTTCAACATCTCCCTGCATAAACAATCGTGTCAGGAAATGAATTCTACTTGCGTATTGTCTCGTCTTCTCCATACTTCAGTTTTATATGTTGCATTGCAGGAGGAAGTCTTTTAAACAGCCGTCACTGAGAAGAACATTCAAACAAAACAAACCTCTACAAACACACTCAGTCTGAAATGCAGCAATAACAAGAGCTTGCTTCTTCAAACTGGTACCTTTCTGGGGTGCTGGATCAAAATTCTCATCATCCTCAGGATAGGAGTATATACCTAGGTGGGCAGGAGTTGAAGTCCAACACATTTAGATGGAGCAGATAAGGCAAGACTTGGCTTAAATTTCTTCACT
>NW_026845477.1:128895025-129016792 GCF_025583915.1 Anolis sagrei ordinatus | reverse complement strand
GCAGCTCACAATATAATCAATAGTGCAGAGCTCATGGTCTTTCTCTCCACCTACACAACACGCAACTGAATGAAAAACTATAAATAATAATAATAATAATAATAATAATAATAATAATAATAAATGAAGTTTATTTATATCCCGCCCCATCTCCCAATGAGACTCAGGGCAGCTCACAATATAATCAATAGTGCATAGCTCATGGTCTTTCCTTCCACCTACACAACATGCAACTGAATGAAAAACTATAAATAATAATAATAATAATAATAATAATAATAATAATAATAAATTAAGTTTATTTATATCCCGCCCCATCTCCCAATGAGACTCAGGGCAGCTCACAATATAATCAATAGTGCATAGCTCATGGTCTTTCCTTCCATCTATACAACATGCAACTGAATGAAAAACTATAAATAATAATAATAATAATAATAATAATAATAATAATAAATTAAGTTTCTTTATATCCCGCCCCATCTCCCAATGAGACTCAGGGCAGCTCACAATATAATCAATAGTGCATAGCTCATGGTCTTTCCTTCCATCTATACAACATGCAACTGAATGAAAAACTATAAATAATAATAATAATAATAATAATAATAATAATAATAAATTAAGTTTCTTTATATCCCGCCCCATCTCCCAATGAGACTCAGGGCAGCTCACAATATAATCAATAGTGCATAGCTCATGGTCTTTCCTTCCATCTATACAACATGCAACTGAATGAAAAACTATAAATAATAATAATAATAATAATAATAATAATAATAAATTAAGTTTCTTTATATTCCGTCCCATCTCCCAATGAGACTCAGGGCAGCTCACAATATAATCAATAGTGCATAGCTCATGGTCTTTCCTTCCAACCTACACAACATGCAACTGAATGAAAAACTATAAATAATAATAATAATAATAATAATAATAATAATAAATTAAGTTTATTTATATCCCGCCCCATCTCCCAATGAGACTCAGGACAGCTCACAATATAATCAATACAATAAAATGCAATACAATACATTACATAAGGTAGGATAAACAATAATATAAACATAAATTAACTAGAAAGGACTATAATACTTCGGTCGGTTGGGGAAGCTTGTGTTTCTGGATTTTTTCTAAAAAATACTCCCTCTGTGCCAATCCTGCCATTAGATAATCATAGAATCATAGAGTTGGAAGATATTTTGTGGGCCATACAGTCCAACCCCCTGCCAAGAAGCAGGAAAATTGCATGCTAAGCACACCCAACAGATGGCCATCCACCCTCTGTTTAAAAGCCTCCAAAGAAGGAGCGTCCACCACTCTCCGGAGCAGAGCGTTCCTGCAATAGGAACCAAATCCTATGAGTGACATGGCCAAATCTGATGTGTGCTTGGGGAGTAATTACTCATTTTCTTTCCACTTTCTTTCGCAGTTTTTGAGGACTGTTCACAATTGGGAATTATTTATGCAAAATATACATGTGGCTGTTTTGCAAGGAATACACTCAGAAAGTCAGTTGTTGTAGGTTTTTCGGGCTGTATGGCCATGTTCTAGAAGCATTCTCTCTTGATGTTTTGCCTGCATTGATAGCAGGCATCCTCAGAGGTTGTGGGTTCTGTAAGCCTTTGACAATACACTCAGAAAATGCTGTGCTTCTTGCACCAAATAACCATGCACAAATTTTGATATAAACAAGCATCAAAATTTGTGCATGGTTATTTGGTGCAGGAAACACAGCATTTTCTGAGTGTATTGTCACACACCCTCAGCCTCAGAGAAGGCAACGGCAAACCTGCTCTGTGATCATGTCTTGCCAAGAAAAGCTCCTTATGAGCAGGTTTGCCGTTGCCTTTCTCTGAGGCTGAGAGAGTGTGACATGTGCCCAAGGTTATCCTTGAATTTCCATAGCTGAGCAGGAATTCATACCCAATTCCGCCCAAGCCCTGAGTGCATCTCTGAAATTGCTACACCACACTTGCTTCTTTCTTATTTTTCAGCATTGGACAGAAGACATCTTAATTTGAGAGATAGGACTAACTCCTACAAAGATGCCCTCAATCCACTGCTAAAAATGGACCTATGAGAATGAACCAATAGTAAGAAGCAGCATTCATTTTTTCACTGTCTGATTTTGGGCACCAAATGGAGTCTTGGAGGAATTTTGGAGTTGATAGGATGAGAATACAGACACAAGATATATACTCAAAGGAGTTATTCTCTCCCAGTACTTTGTTGAGATGTGGGGGTCCATTTTTCTTCTCAAAGGAGGCAAGATGAAACCCAGCAGGGATCAAAGGCATGCAGTCATTGGAGTCCTTGGATGCAACTCCCATGGCATCATGGGCTGTCTTCCTATGACTTCCTCTCACATATTTATACATGACTATCATGTCTCCTCCTAGCCTTCTCTTATTCAGGCTAAACATGCCCAGCTCTTTAAGCCGCTCCTCATAGGGCTTGTTCTCCAGACCCTTGATCATTTTGCATAGCCTTGGAGAGGAGGAGTGGTTTTTTTTTTTATTATCACAATGTCATCTTAGAGTGAACCGTGTGCTGCCTTGCTGTTGTGGCGTTCGTTTCTCTAGCAATCCGCTAGGCAACCTCCCCTTTTCTTTGTGCAATTATTCTCCAACCCACTCAAAATGCTCCCAACTTCCCAAAATAGGCCTGAGCTGAAGCCAGCCCCATCCCCACCCCGCAATTCACTCCTCACCACCTTCTACAAAGAGGCAGAATCCTTCTTTCCCACCCCGCCATGCCCACATCAGCTTTCAATTAGCTCGGAGTCTGTGACAACCACCGCTCTTTAATCTGAATCCTTCAAAGCCAGCCTCAGCGACAGGTGGGTGACAGTGACCCTGATATGTCAGTGCTTGGGAGAGATGCGCCCCAGAAAAACAACCGGCACAGGAAGAAGGCTTATTACCACCCTACCTCCAGCCCCCGCATAGAATCGCTCTCTATTCCAGAGGTGGGAACATAAAAATCTGCACCTCTAGAGGAAAGAAGAGCGACAGAACAGGGCTGCAGCTCTGTCACAGAGCCCATGTTTCCAGGCTGGAGCAGGTGGCAATCCAGCCGGATCATATCCTCCAACATTTCACAGAGGAAAACCAGGGGATGTAGTCGAGCGATAGCAGACCGAGGCCAAAATGGCACAGGTTATTAAAGTGGAAGGACACACAAGACAGGAGAACCAGTTTGCTTTTTCCCGAGACAACTGGGAAAGGCAAGATTCTTCCCGCTTCCTCTTTTGTATCGTAACTGCAAAAAAAACTATTTTTGAACTACTTTTTTCAACTACTTTGAACTCAATTTGCAGCAAATAAAGTAAGCTGAGGACAAAGGAAGAATGTAGAAGGAGGAGAAAAAAAGGGATATTTGGAATTGAAAAAAATTGAGGTTGTTCCTGCCAAATTGGGGTTGGGGTTATTCCTGCCAAATTGAGACAGTTGAAAGATTTGCAAGCTTCCCAATGTTGTTGATGTGCAACTCCCAAACAGTCACTAGGTAGTGAATAGGTATTTGAAGTCCAATGACATATAAAGGGCCATATGGCTCCTCATACCTGATAGCATCTTCCAATGGATAGCAACAGCCTGGCCTAAATACCTTGAAGGCATCAGATCCCATCTGAATTAAGAATTAAGATGCATGAGGCTTGGTTAGTACTTGAATGGGGGACTGCATGGGAATGCCATGTGGTGTATGGTATATTTACCTCTGAGTATTCTTTGTCTAATGGCGCTCCATGCAGTCATGCCGGTCACATGACCTTGGAGGTGTCTATGGACAACGCCAGCTCTTTGGCTTAGAAATAGAGATGAGCACCAACCTCCAGAGTTGGACACAACTAGACTTAATGTCAGGGGACAACCTTATTCTTTGTCTAGGTGAAGTCAATAGGAATTGACTTCACCTAGAGATGAGCACCAACCTCCAGAGTTGGACACAACTAGACTTAATGTCAGGGGACAACCTTATTCTTTGTCTAGGTGAAGTCAATAGGAATTTTAGAAGGGTCTACCCCAGGAGGAGAGACCCTGCGGCCCCAGCAAAGAGGGATTGGTATATTGGTGAGCAAAGAGAAGCCTAATTTTAAGTAATTTATTTTCCCTAAGTTCCCAAAAAGAATCTCACCAAAGTTGAAGAAAGTGCCACCGAGGTTTATTAGCGATTCAGCTGAAAAGGATGCAAAGCGGCAATCATTCGCCAAACTAAGCATGTGGTTATACAAACAAATGCCATTTTTATAGGAAATACAGAGTTGTGTGGTTCAAAATTCCTGCTCCCCGCCCCCTGCCCGGCTCAACGGTGATTGGCTGGCACGCTAACAGCTGGGAGGAGGCTTGGCCATCCTCCATGTGCCTGGACCAATCACAGGGCTTCCACGGTGGGCCTGAGCAACTCAGGAGGCTCCTGCCGCCTCGGCGCTCCAACGAATCAGAAGGGAGGGAGGTGGGATGAAGGGATACAATGCATTCTTGAGTGGATTATGGATTTTAATGTCCAGGAGGCTTAATGAGTCCAGAACCAGCCTGCCAGCAAAGCCAGTCTTATTGACTTGTGATGGGTCTGAGGTAAGCATTGATCACTTAATCTGAGTTTTCCTCTTGCGATCAGATAGGGCACAAAGGGGGATACTTTAGTGAATGTCTTCAGTGGAAAGTTTTGAAAGAAAAAATGGGTTGGGGGAAAAAGGGCTTTCCGAAGGTCATTCCACCCCCCATTGTTATATGATTAAAAAGTCTGCCAAGTGAACATCCTCTTGATGGCCCAACTCCGAAGTCAAGAAAGATAATTCTTTGTTATTTTCCATGCAAGTAAAGTTTTAAGAGAAGGGTCTTCACCATTGCTAATTGCCTTTTCCAGAGGCTGGGCAACTTCCTTATACATTTTCCTCAAGGAGAGGGGAAGGGAGCAAAAGGGTCAGGGCAAGGTCAGAGTCATGAAGGAAAATATAGAAATACAGGAGAAAATATGAAAATATAGAAATCATAATACAGAGAGTAAACCCAACTACTCTCCCCCAGCGCTCATAGTTCATATTATTCATAGGAAGGTCCATAAAGGGAAATATATCCATGAGGGGGAAAGAGAGTCCCTTGTTTGTGAGATGGGGGACCATCAGGAGCCCGGGTGTGTCTCAGATGGAAAAAGTCAAATACTTTTGTGGCATGATTTTCAGTAATAAATTGGTTACCTTCTGCTATAAACATATGAAAATAGGGCATAAAGCCTTGATTAAATGATACACACCAAATTGACCAAGGCTTAACCCTTATTATCCAGTCTGGTGTCCTTGCCCTTATCAAAACTATAAGTTACTATCTCTAATGGAGGGGGGGGGGGTCATGTTCAACTTCATCGGGACAACCTTCATGGAGTCACCATAAGTTGGCAGATGACCTGAAGCTGCATGCAGGGGCGGCTCGTCCATTACGCGAAGTAAGCGGTCGCAGAACACTTTTTTTTTTGCCAGGGGCGCAGAGGCGCCTCTGTAAATGCCCCTCGACCGCCACTTGAGGAGCGCCCCCTCAGCTCACAACAGCCCTAGCAGTCCGGGGGGAGCCTTGGCTTTCTTGCCTCGCTGCTGGGCGATCCTCTTCCCAAAGGGGCCGGGCCCTTGAGCCTTGCCTAGCCCCTCTTGTTCCTGCTCCACCTGGCCACTGGGTGCGCAAGCAGAGCCAAAAGAGAGAGAGAGAGAGAGGTATCTCCCACCTCCACTCCGGCTGGAGGTATCTCCCACCTCCACTCCCTCCTTTGTTTTTGCGCCTACTTTCAGGAAAGGTGGGCATCTCCACCTCTGTCTCTCTCTCTCTTGGTCCCAATGGCTGAGGAGAAAGTCAGGAGAAGAGGTCACTTTTGGTGCACATGCTGGGGGTCTTCAGGCACGCCTCCGGACCCAAAGCGGGCCAGGCAAGGGAGCAAGTGCGGCAAGTGTAGTTACTGGGATGTATAGTTCACCTACAATCAAAGAGCATTCTGAACTCCACCAATGATGGAATTGAACCAAATATGGCACACAGAACTCCCACGACAAACAGAAAATATATATCAATGATTGGTTTTGGGGGGGGGTGCCAAAATACTGTTTGCTTACCGTTGAAAATTACCTAGGGCCGCCTCTGGCTGCATGCACACAAACATGGGGGTATGTCAAACTCTATTTGATATTTCAGATAGAATTAATATTTCTGGGGTCTCACAGCCTTTAAGTCTCCCCTCTAGAGGTGTAATTTAATAGGGATGCAGCAAATACAAAATTTCCAGGGGAGGGCAAGAGTCTCGAGAAAGATTAAAGGATGTGCTCAAGATTACACTAAAAAAAAAAAGGAGGGGGGAAAAGCAGGGCTGTCACTACTATTTAAAAATACCTCTGTAATAACTATAGCTAAAGCTATCAACACAAATCAAAACAGCCTCTTTTTAAGCGAAAAGGATATATGCCTTTTGACAGGAAGAGCTAGCAACACGGGCCCATTTACATTGTTTATAACAGTCGCTGGATGCGTACAGAAAAGCAGTGAGAATTAGCCAGAAATACTAGTGCTCTGTGGGATAAACCAGACCCAATGCAAGGATGGGACCAAAGGGCTGCACAGCCAGGCATCTGGAAATGGCTCACATCTGTGCAGGCTGCCCATTTTAGTAAGAGTCCCCAGGACTTTTCCCAATGATATCTGTTATTTATTTCTTTACAGTATTTATTTATTTGAGGTATATTCCGCCCTTCTCATCCCGAAGGCGGATCTCAGAACATACATATACGGCAAACATTCAATGCCATTTTATGCACAAACAAGCCAGACAGTTATACATAGAGGTATATATATCAGCTTTCCTAACTTTGGCATCTTGGAGGCTTTTTGTGCTCCATTCCGGCCACTGAAGGGTGTGTGTGTGTGTGTGTGTGTGTGTGTGTGTGTGTGCTGTCGCTCCATTTCCAAGTTTTTATGATAGAACCCATTAGGAAATGACATTTATAACCGAGGAACAAAAATCGTGTTACATAGTGTTGTGTTTTTAGTAATGTAATCCGTCTCAAGCCACAAAAGGAGGCGGGGAAGAAATAAAATTATCTACAGACGTCATATGCAACTTCTAGAACAATTCCATCAGTGTTGCCTCCAAAAAATCCTGCAAATCTCTTTGGAAGACAAGCGGACAAATGTCAGCATGCTGGAAGAAGCAAAGACCACCAGCATTGAAAGGATGTTCCTCCGCCATCAACTCCGCTGGACCGGCCACGTTGTTCAGATGCCCCACCACCGTCTCCCAAAGCAGTTGCTCTACTCCGAACACAAGAATAGAAAACGAAATGTTGGTGGACAGGAAAAGAGATTTAAAGACGGGCTCAAAGCCAACCTTAAAAACACAGAAATGCTGGACCACTCTCACAACCACCATGTCAGACTACACAGAGAAGCCATTGACATACACAAGCATGTGGACAATTTCAACAGAAAGGAGGAAACCATGAAAATGAACAAAATCTGGCTACCAGTATTAAAAAAAATCTAAAATTACAACAGCACAACAACAGAGAGGAAACAAACAAGGACATCTAATCACCTCTCAACAAAGTTTGCTCTAGGCACTGTCAGGCCATTATATGCTAATCAAGGTGGTCAGTTGAAACATTCACACCTAGCTCCAGCAGACAAGAGTCCTTTGTCCCACCCTGGTCATTCCACAGATATATAAACCCTTTTTCCTAGTTCCAACAGACCTCACTACCTCTGAGGATGCTTGCCATAGATGCAGGCGAAACGTCAGGAGAGAATGCCTCTAGAACATGGCCATATAGCCCGAAAAAACCTACAACAACCCAGTGATTCCAGCCATGAAAGCCTTCGACAATAAAACCTTAAATACTCTGGCATAGACACTGAGAAGTGGGAAGCCCTGGCCCTTGAGCGTTCCAGCTGGAGGTCAGCTGTGACCAGCAATGATGTAGAATTTGAAGAGGCGTGAATGGAGGGCGAAAGAGAAACGTGTGAAGAGGAAGGTGCATCAAGCCAACCCGGACCAGGACTGCCTTCCACCTAGAAACCAATGCAGATAAAGAATAGGGCTCCACAGTCACCTATGGACCCAGTACAACGATCTTGGAAGGCAATCCTACTCGGACAACGAGGGATCGCCTAAATAAGTAAGAAAGTAAGTAATTACTACTATGACGACTACTACTACTATTGCTACACTGGATTTTCCCCGCCAAATTGGGATACACATTACCTAGACTGATGGCAATCTAAATTCAACAATTTCTTGGAGGCCACTATTTCACTTTGAACCAATAGCTAAGGTTTTCTTCTTTTGCTTGTGCTGAGAAAGAGCAGAGGAATTTTAAACGTTCAAAAGCATTAACACAAAAGGGGAGGAGAATAAAATTACATTAAAATTAAAAACTTGTCTCCCATAGAAGTCTTGGCCCAGCTTCCCACATTTCCCCTGAAGGCAATTGTGTATTTGCAGAGCTCCCGTCCACTTCAGTGGGAGTGAATTTAGCCCCCAAAGGGCAGGTCTCCTCTGTGAATTTGCTGTCTGAAGCAGACCTACCTTGAGGTAGTTGCTACCAGCCTTCAGACTCCAAGCAGTGATTCCAAATAACAGGCCTCATTTTTCAGTAACCGTTTTGTGTCCCATCTTTTATGACAAATTGATTGACATCCTGGCTCAATCGATAAAGGATGCTGCAGGCGAGGGAGGGCAGGAACTGTCACTTCTTTTCAGTAGCACTTAATACATTTAGGAATGAAGAAATCATCAGGGCAGCATCCCAATAGTCTTCCCACGCCACCCACAGATTTTCCCTCCTTGTTGCTTTTTGTGTGTGTCAGTTGCAACTTGAGAAACTTCAAGTCGCTTCTAGTGTAAGAGAATTGGCTGTCTGCAAGGACGTTGCCCAGGCTGGATGTTTCACTATCCTGTGGGAGGCTTCTCTCATGGGAAGCTGGAGCTGACCAACGGGAACTCACCTCTTCTCATGGATTTGAACTGCAGATCTTCAGGTCAGCAGTTCAGCTGGCACAAGGGTTTAACCCATGACACCACCATGGCTCCTTCTTTGTTGCATCCAGATCTCAAGTTCAAAGGGTTGTTGTTATACATCTTTGAGTCACTTGTGACATGATTTGTTCAGAAAGGGTTTGCCATTGCCTCCTCCGAGCCTGAGAGAATGAGATGTGCCAGAGGTCACCCAGTGAACACTTATTTGAACACTTAGACAACTACGCCACACTGGTTCTACTGAGTAATGAGGTTAGCAGGCTGAAACATGCTATTCAAAACTTAAGGTGATTAGGTAAAGGTTTTCCCCTGACATGAAGTCCAGTCGTGTTCGACTTTGGGAGTTGGTGCTCATCTCCATTTCTAAGCCGAAGAGCTGGCGTTGTCCGTAGACACCTCCAAGGTCACGTGGCCGGCATGACTGCATGGAGCACTGCTACCTTCCCACTGGAGTGGAACCTATTGATTTACTCACATTTGCATGTTTTTGAACTGTTAGGTTGGCAGGACCTGGGGCTAATAGCGGAAGCTCACACAGCTCCTTAGATTCAAACCTGCAACCTTTCGGTCAACAAACCTTTCGGTCAGCAGCTCAGCGCTTTAACCCACTGATTAAAAACCTATACTGATTTCAGGAAAGGCTTGACTTAAAAGCTATGTTTTATCTAAGTGCTGGAATGAGGCCAGTGTTGGCATCTGTCGGACATGCCCCAAATAAGGAGATATCAAGGCACCTATCTCATATAGGCTGAGCTTTCCTTAGTTGGAATTTCAAAATCGGGAATATTCCAAAACCCTAAAACTGCCCATATGCGTGGCTGACATAGTGACACCTTTCCTTTCTGAGGGTTCAATGTACACAAGTTTTTCCTTCACAACAAAATCATTTAAAATTATCTTCAGGCTATGCATGGAAGGTTTGTATGAAACATAAATTAATCTTTTTTTAGACTATGGTCGCATCTCTAAAATATCTCATTAAGCATGGACATGTAAATACAGGTTTTCTGAAAACGGAAAAAATCAAAATATTTCTGGTCTCAAGCATTTTTGGATAAGGTCTACTCAGTCTTTTATAAGAGATACCAAGCTATTATGACCACCAGTAGTAATTGTTTGATAGCTTAATGCAGAAGGCAGACTCAATTGTCTGCCCAACATTTCTGTTTCAGGTACAAAACTGCACTGAAAAGGGGCCATTTCACATTATACATTTATTTATTTACTAGCCATCCCCTGCCACGCGTTGCTGTGGCCTACTCTGGTGGTTCTGTGTGGGAGGTTTGGCCCAACTCTGGGGGTTCTGTGTGGGAGGTTTGGCCCAAATCTATCGTTGGAGGGGTTCAGAATGCTCTGTGATTGTAGGTGAACTATAAATCCCAGCAACTACAACTCCCAAATGTCAAGATTCTATTTTCCCCAAACTCCACCAGTGTTCACATTTGGGCATATTGAGTTTGGTCCAGATCCATCATTGTTTGAGTCCACAGTGACCTCTGGATGTAAGTGAACTACAACTCCCAAAGTCAAGGTCAATGCCCACCAAATCCTTCTAGTGTTCTCTGTTGGCCATGGGAGTACTATGTGCCAAGTTTTGTTCAATTCCATCGTTGGTGGGATTCAGAATGCTCTTTGATTGTAGGTGAACTATAAATCCCAGCAACTACAACTCTCAAATGACAAAATCAATTTTTTGAGTCAAGGACATACATTGGGTTGTTAGATGTCTTGTGTCCAAATTTGGCATCAATTCATCCAGTGGTTTTTGAGTTCTGTTAATCCCACAAACAAACATTACAATATTATTTATATAGATTTATTTATTTATGACATTTATATGCCGCCCTTCTCACCCCAAAGGGGACTCAGAGCGACTTACAAGATATATATACATATACATACAATATATTTAATTATTGGCATAGTACAATATCAGTATTATATATTACTATATTGTAGTACACCATTATTTTGTAATATTATTACAATACATGTAATATAAAGCATCTATATAAATTAAAATGTAATGTTCGTTTGTGGGATTAACATAACTCAAAAACCACTCGACGAATTGACATGAAATTTGGACACTACACCTCTAACAGACCAACAAGTGACCATCGCTCATAAAATCTCCCCTCAAAACAATGGAAAGGACTTTAAAAAAAACCCAAAAATGCTAAATGATGAAAACTAAATGACAATACAGAAAAAATGGAAGGAAAAGGGAGGGAAGGAAAGGGAGAAAGAAAATAAGAAATAAAGAGAGAAAGAGGGAGGGAAAGAAAGAAGGAAAGAGGTAGAGAAAAAAGAAAGCAGAAGAAAAAGGAAAAGGGGAGAAGAAAGGAAAGAGGCAGAGAGGGAAGGAAGGAGAGAAGGAAAGAGAATAATGGAAGGAAGGAAAGAGGGAGCAAAGGAAGGAGGAAAGGAAAGAAAGAGGGAGAGAAGGAAAGAGAGAACGAAGGAAGGAAAGACAGAAGGAAGGAAAGAGGTAGAGAAGGAAGAAAGGAGAGGAAAAAGGGAAAGAAAAAGGGAGGGGAAGGAAGGAAAGAGATAGACAAGGAAGGAAGGAGAGAGAGAAAGAAAAAAAGGGAAGGAAGGAAGGAAAGAGCGAGGGAAGGAAGAAGAGAAAGAAAGAAGAGAAAGAGGGAGGGAAAGCCACAGCAACGCATGGCAGGTACAGCTAGTATAATTAGTATAATATTGTATTATTATTATTAGTATTGTATTGTATTACATTATCTATCTATCTATCTATATATATATAAATGCTCTGTGCGTAACGAGTACCCTAAAAACAAAAAAAACTATGGGGCCAAAGGACCCCAAATCTGGCAACAAAACTCCTCACAACCCAAGGCCCCTAACTAACACTAAGGCAAGGGATCAAAGGGCAGAGGCTGAGGAGAAGGAGGAGGGGGAGGAGAGAGAGGGTGGAGGAAAAAAGAGGGAGGAAGGCCACACTCTGTGCACACACTCTGACTCTTTTCCCCACACACACTCCCACAGCACGAGGGAAGGAGAAAGGTGCCATGAAGGGGGTAATAGGGACACACGAAACTGACATTGCTTGGAAAGGAGTTCCAAAGACCATCCAGCCCCAACCTCATTTGGCAGTGAAGGAAGACACCATCAAAGCCCTCACAACAGATGGCCAATCAGTTGGAAGAGAGCCCTAAAGGGCATACAGTCCAACCCCCCCTCCTTCCCTCCCCCTTCCTTCCCTTCCTCCCTTTCTCTACTTCCCTTCCTTCTCCTTCCTTTACTTCTTTCCCTCTTTCCTCCCTTCCCTCCTTCCTCTCTTCCTTTTCTCTATCACTCCTCCCTTTCCTTCCTTCCCTCCCTTCCATTCCTCCCTTTCTTTCCTTCCTTTTTCTCCTCCCCTCGCCAGCTTCATCCTCCTTTATTAAATCTACAGTGTAGATGCACCCAAAGTCACCCCTTCCACAACGCCATGTAAAATCCAGCTTATCTACTTAGGACTGGATTATATGGCAGTGTAGACATTCACACACACACACATATGGATGGATGTTGGATCACTGGTTGGTGATTATATATATACACACACACACACACACACAATACTTTATATATTACTATTATATATACTGCTATATAATACACATATATTATATATATTATATATATTACTATATTAAATAGACTCATAGAATAGAGTTAAAAGCGACTCTACTATGGTATTGGGGGAGAACAGATAGGAAGGAAGGAGAGAAGAAAAGGGGGAGGAAAAAGGGAAGGAATGAAGGAGGAAAAGGCTGAAGGAAGGAAAGAGAAGGAGGGAGGGAAGGAAAAGGGAAGGAATGAAGGAGGGAAAGGGGGAAGGAAGGAAAGAGAGAAGGAGGGAGAGAACGAAGGAAGGAGAGAAGGAAGGAAAGAAAGAAAGAAAGAGGTACCAAAGGAAGGAAGAAGAGAAAGTAGAAAGGAAAGAAAAAGGGAGGGAAATGCAGGAAAGAGGTAAAGAAGGAAGGAAGGAAGGAAGGAGAAAAGGAAAGGAAGGAAGGAAGGAAGGAAGGAGAAAAGGAAATAAAAAGTGAAAGAAGGAAGGAAACAGGGAAGGAAGAAAGAAGACAAAGGAAGAAATAGAGAAAGGGGGAGGGAAGGAAGAAAAGAGAGAAGGAAGGATGAAACCAAAGAGCGAAAGAAGGAATGAAAGAAGGAGGTAGAGAAGGAAGAAAGGAGAGAAAGGGGAAGAAAAAGGGGGGAAGGAATACGTAGGTACCTCTCTTTCATAATAGACCAGATATCTATCTACCTCTACTTCGAAAATTCTTACTATAGGCCACAGCAACGTGTGGCAGGGTACGGCTAAGAATATTATAAATATTATATGTATATACAATATATTATATTATATTATTAGCAAAGCACAGGAGATAAGATGAAACTATCTATATAGCACTTTGATTTCAAAGTTATAGCACTTTGCTTCCAAACCAGGGATCAGCAGTTTAGGAGAAAGGGTTCAGATTATCACCCAAAGAGCTCTTCTAGTGCCTCCCCAAACAACAAAAACCAGGAGTCCATAGGATGTGGTCATGGCAGTTAAAGGGAATCACTGTGATATAATTGTGTCATATGAAAGGAATCAATTCAGTGTGTGTATCAAACATGCAACTCCTGATAATGATTTCTGTAGCACTTGCAAAGTTCAACCCAGTTCACGAGTATTATCCTAGTCATTTTACAACCACCATCCTCTGAGGCAGATCTGTTTTATTATCCCCATATTGCAAGTTGGGGTGAGGCTGTGGGAGAAAGTGATTGATTGCACAGCGGAGAAAAGAGGACACCTTAGATTTTTCTCTTAGCCACGGCATTGACGCTTCTCCTTTTGTAATGATTCCTGATGAGAACAATTCAGAGCAATACAAGAGGCAGATAATAGGCAGGAGGCAGAGTTGAAAGACTGCAAAGAAATGGAAATGGTCAAAGCATACACAGGTTCCCATCCTAAAATCTCTGTTAGTGGAGCCTTTTTTTAAATGTCAGGAGCAACTTGAGAAACTGCAAGTCGCTTCTGGTGTGAGAGAATTGACCATCTGCAAGGACGTTGCCCAGGGAATGCCTGGATGTTCTACTATCCTGTGGGAGGCTTTCCTCATATCCCCGCATGGGAAGCTGAAGCTGACAGATGGGAGTGCTGATCTTTTGGTCAGCAGCCCTGCCGGCACAAGGGTTTTACCCATTGCTCCACTAGGGACTCAGTGAAGGAGGCTGAGCAACCTTCAGAGAGCATATAGTTTCCATATTACAATATCTCCCGTTATTCCTTCCCCATAGATGTGAATAATGGCTATTCATACCACAAATTGTCACCCGTTTCCTTTGTAGCATGGAAGTCAATGGGATTCGGATGCAAGGGTTGCACACCACCCTCATTCCTCAGTCCTAAAAATTTCAGGAAGCTACCTTCTCTAAGTTCAGACCATCTATGATTCCCAACCTTTGACTAGGAGCATCTTTGCCAGGGACCACTTTGACCAGGGTTCATTCTCCAACATTAGTACCAAAAGGTTTACAAATCAGTTTTTGGTCAACTTTAGATTTAGTTTGGTTATTTGGGGTGCTGATTCAGAAAATTGCATTGGATAGATCACATCAGCTCTAGCTTCTGATACAAAACATATACCATCCAGCACCGGGACTGTGGTGCAGCTGGCTGGGATTTAGCTCCATTAAGATCACTACTGACCAAAAGGTCATGGGTTCGAAGCCAGCCTGGGGCAGAGTGAGCTTCCGACCAATTTGTGTAGCTTGCTGTCGACCTTTGCAGCCCGAAAGACAGTTGCATCTGTCAAATAGGAAATTTATTTATTTATTTATTTATTTAATTACAGTATTTGTATACTGCTTTTCTCACCCGAGGGGACTCAAATTTAGGTACCGCTTATGCGGGGAGGCTAATTTACGACGCCATAAAAATCTCCAGCAAGCATGGAAAGAATGAGGAAGTACTTCATCAGGGTCACAAATGGACAATGAAGCGATGGCTCCCCTGGTGGCCAGAATACCCTCATAAAAATGCTGGAATGTTAAATAGCCTCTGTGTGTCTGTGTATATATGTTGTGTGTCTATGGCATGGAATGTTTGCCATGTATATGTACATTGTAATCCGCCCTGAGTCCCCTGTGGGGTGAGAAGGGCAGAATACAAATACTGTAAAATAAATCTATATAAATAAAAATGTAATGTTCATTTGTAGGATTAACAGAACTCAAAAACCACTGGACGAATTGACACCAAATTTGGACACAAGACACCTAACAACCCAATGTATGTCCTTCACTCAAAAAAATTGATTTTGTCATTTGAAAGTTGTAGTTGCTGGGATTTATAGTTCACCTACAATCAAAGAGCATTCTGAACGCCACCAATGATGGAATTGAACCAAACTTGGCACACAGTTCTCTCATAACCAACAGAAAATACTGGAAGAGTTTGGTGGGTAATGTCCTTTGGTTTTGGAGTTGTGGTTCACCTACATCCAGAGATCACTGTGGACTCAAACAATGATGGATCTGGACCAAACCCTACACAAATACTCAATATGCCCAAATGTGAACATCGGTGGAGTTTGGGGAAAATAGAATGTTGACATTTGGGAGTTGTAGTTTCTTGGATTTATAGTTCACCTACAATCACAGAGCATTCTGAACCCCACCAATGGCAGAATTGGGCCAAACCTCCCACACAGAACCCCCATGTGGGCCACAGCAACGCGTGGCAGGGGACGGCTAGTAAATAATAAATCTGCTCGCCCACAAAAAACCTTATTTAATAATCCTCGGCACTATAAGAGGGTTTTGTGAGACCAGTCACTCTTGTTGCAATGGTGTAGTAACAGGGAGGCTGCGGACCATATTTTAAGACTTCGGACCATGGACCACTAGTTGGGAACCACTAATCTACACCAATATTGTCAGCTCCAACTGGCAGGAATAATTTTCAAGTATTTCCCCTTCATTCAAGGCACCAGATCCTGTTTGATGTCAAAACCTAAGCACAGTGAGGTCTGGCTGGTATGTGGATGGGAGACCACTAGGCATTGTGGGCTATATTTCAGAAGAAGGAAAAGCTCAACCATCTCTAAACATTCCTTGTCAAAGGAAGCTCTATGAAGTTTGTGGATCACAGTAGGTTGACTGGCAACTTGATGCCACATGTATGTGTACATTGACATCTGTCAAGTAGGAAATTTAGGTACCGCTTATGCAGGGAGGCTAATTTACGACACCATAAAAATCTCCAGCAAGCATGGAAAGAATGAGAAAGTACTTCATCAGTGTCACAAGGAAGTACAGTGTCACAGGAAATACTTCATCTGTGTTCCTCTTAGGTCAGTGTTTCTCAACCTGTGGGTCCCCAGGTGTTTTGGCCTACAACTTCCAAAAATCTCAGCCAGTTTACCAGCTGTTAGGATTTCTGGGAGTTGACAGCCAAAACATCTGGGGACCCACAAGTTGAGAACCACTATCTTAGGTGGACTCCCCATCGAAGCACTAACCAAGTATGACCCTGGTTAGCTTTCCAAATGAAATGAATTCATTTAGGATACTAGAGTGGCAAAAAAAACCTCATTAAGAACAAGTGTATGTCTATCTGTTTTAACCACACCCTACCAGTGAAGATTGGTATTTTGCATGTGTGCACAGTGGGAAAGAAAGTACACAACCAGTACAATTTTTGTCTCCAGTGCAGCTGGCAACACCCTGATGCAGGGATAAATATTTCATTGTTATTGTTCCCCAGATCAAAGGCCCGGTTTTATTTAGATTCTCGGGGGCGTCGTAAGCAGTGGAAGAAAGAGAAAAAAATCAAGAGAGGAGAGCGCTTTGGTTTCATCCTGTGAAAGACAGGTTTTGGGGGTGAAAGGAGCCTGTAATGCAGCTGCCCCTTGAAGGCAGGACTGGATTCAGAACACCAGGCAACGTATCGGTGGGTAACCTACTTCTGTCACTGTTGGGAAGTGACAGTCTCTCTTCCTGTCTGTCTCCTCATCCATGAGAAACCAAGCAAAATGCTAGCTCTCATGGTTCAAAAGAATACCTGACAGCTTTAGGAGTGTCTGATGTAAACGCAACCATCAGAGGAGGAGGAATGGGGAAGGAGAGCTCCCGAGGATCAAGCATAGCTCTTTTCCTGCTTGCCAGAACTACTTTCCTAGCCATTCATTTCTAGTTTGACAGGAAGGACAGACCTCAAGACTGCACAAAAAGCACATACTCTATAGATGCCGTACACTGTTGTTGCATATGATTCTGGTTCTGAAAGCAAGATTTTAGGCCATTTCTAACAAAAAAACAAAAACAAAGAGCTGTCTGCTCTCCTAAACACTAGTAAACAAATATGTTGCAGATCTATCCTTCCAGCCAATTCTCTTCTATTAACCCTCCTTTCCAAAAGAAAAAAGTCTGAACACTATTTCCCATGTGTTGTCGAAGGCTGTCATGGCCAGAATCTAAAACACAGACATGTGCCTTTCATCTCAAGAACAGACAAGCATTGCAGCACACCCAAATACCTAGGAGTCACTCTGGACCATGCTCTTACCTACAAGAAGCACTGCTTGAACATCAAGCAAAAAGTGGCTGCTAGAAACAATATCACACGAAAGCTGACTGGCACAACCTGGGGATCACAACCAGATACAGTGAAGACATCTGCCCTTGCGCTGTGCTACTCTGCTGCTGAGTATGCATGCCCAGTGTGGAACACATCTCACCACACTAAAACAGTGGATGTGGCTCTTAATGAGACATGCCGCATTATCACGGGGTGTCTGCGCCCTACACCACTGGAGAAATTACACTGCTTAGCCGTTATTGCACCACCTGACATCCGCCGGGAAGTAGCAGCCAATAGTGAAAGGACCAAGGCAGAGACATCTCCAGCTCTTCCCCTGTTTGGGTATCAGCCAGCACGTCAATGACTTAAATCTTTAAATCAAGAAATAGTTTTCTAAGATCTACAGAGACACTCGCTGGAACACCTCAGCAAGCGAGAGTCCAAAAGTGGCAGGCTCAAACCCAGAACCTCAATCAATGGCTGATACCAAATGAGAGACTCCCCCTGGGCACACAGAAAACTGGACGACTTAGAAGGCGCTGAACAGACTGCGCTCTGGCACCACGAGATGCAAAGCCAACCTTCAGAAATGGGGCTACAGAGTGGAGTCCTCAACATGCGAGTGTGGAGAGGAGCAAACGTTTGTTGTGCTATTGTTCATGTTTATTGCTTATTCTTGTTTATGAGATTTATTTTAATTGTTTTGCATTGCTTGTTGTTATTGCTTTTGATTATTGATGTGTTGTGGGCTCAGCCTCATGTAAGCCGCACCGAGTCCCTTGGGGAGATGGTAGCGGGGTATAAATAAAGTTTTATTTTTATTATTATTATGTTATTATGATGATGTTTCGCCCACATCTATGGCAGGCATCCTCAGAGGTTCCACAGATATATACACTTCCTTTGCAAAGTTTCCAATATACCTCACAACCTATGAGGATGCTTGCCCAACAAAGGTTTTCCCCCAGGCAGGAAGCAACCAGGATTTGAAGCTGCAAGGCCATTCAATGCTAAGGAAGCCCATTGCAGCATTCACACTTGCCTCAAACAGACATGAGTTCTTTCTCCCACCCTGGACGTTCCATAGATATATATCCCCCAGTTGCCTAGTTTATTTATTTATTTACAGTATTTATATTCTGCCCTTCTCACCCCGCAGGGGACTCAGGTTGGATCACAAATGCACATATACATGGCAAACATTCAATGCCATAGACCAGGTGTCCTCAAACTATGGCCCGGGGGACGGATACGGCCCTCCAAGGTCATTTACCCAGCCCTCACTCAGGGTCAACCTAAGTCTGAAACGACTTGAAAGCACACAACAACAACAACAACAACAACAACAACAACAACAACTATCCTAACTCATCAGACAAAAGCAGGCCCACACTTCCCATTGAAATACTAATACGTTTATATTTGTTAAACTTGTCCTTCATTTTAATTATTGTATTGTTTTTAAGTGTTTTTTGCACTACAAATAAGATATGTGCAGTGTGCATAGGAATTCATTCATGTTTTTTTCAAATTATAATCCGGCCCTCCAACAGTTTGAGGAACTGTGACCTGGCCCTCTGTTTAAAAAGTTTGAGGACCTCTGCCATAGACACACAACATACATAGACAAACACAGAGGCAATTTAAGCTTCATGAGGGCATGTTCGAATTCCGGCTACTGGGGGAGCTGTCGCTTCATGGTCCACTTGTGGCACCGAGTCCTTGATGGAGTACTTCCTCATTCTTTCGCCCGCTGCTGGAGATTTTTATGGTGTCGTAAATTAATTAAATTAGCCTCCACACATAAGTGGTACCTAAATTTCCTACTTGACAGATGCAACTGTCTTTCGGGCTGCAAAGGTCGACAGCAAGCTAGACAAATGGTCGGGAACTTACTCCGACCCGGGCTGGCTTCGAACTCATGACCTTTTGGAGAGAAGCCATATTATCATACACAGTTGCTCCCCCTCAAAGGTTTTTGTCCCCAGAGTATATTTTCCCCACCTGTATGAAGGTCCATATTTATGACCCCTTTCCTTTATGAGTTTCTCCCCCACAAACAATCTGCTGCATCCCTGTCTCATCCTGATTTTAGTATCTTTAGTATTTTAGTTGTTTTTTTTTATCTTGAACACAATAGTGAAAGGACCAAGGCAGAGACATCTCCAGCTCATCCCCTGTTCGGGTATCAGCCAGCACGTCAATGACTTAAATCTAGAAATAGTTTTCTAAGATCTACAGAGACACTCGCTGGAACACCTCAGCAAGCAAGAGTCCAAAAGTGGCAGGCTCAAACCCAGAACCTCAACCAATGGCTCATTTGGTGAGACTCCCCCCTGGGCACACAGAAGACTGGGCAACTTGGAAGGTGCTGAACAGACTGCGCTCTGGCACCACAAGATGCAGAGCCAACCTCAAGAAATGGGGCCACAAAGTGGAATCCACGACATGCGAGTGTGGAGAAGAGCAAACCACTGACCACCTGCTGCAATGCACCCTGAGCCCTGCCACATTCACAATGGAGGACCTTCTTGCAGCAACACCAGAGGAGCTCCAAGTGGCCAGATACTGGTCAAAGGACATTTAATCAACTACCAAACTTGCAAATTTTGTGTTTTGTCTGTTTGTTTGTTTTGTTCTGTTAGAAATGTAATACAATTGACTGGTTGCCCTGACACGACAAATAAAATCTCGAACATGCGGCCCGCTCATTGTTATTTTATTGTGTATGATTTTGCTGTAGCTTTTTTTTGTACTCGTATGTTGTATGTATTTTATTGTGTTGGTAATGTGTTTTGGTTTTATTTTATTGTAATATGCTGTTGGGCTTGGCCTCATGTAAGCCGCCCCAAGTCCCCATTGGGGAGATGGTGGTGGGGTATTAAATAAAGTTTATTATTATTATTATTATTATTATTATTATTATTATTATTTTTATTATAGTGGTGATTTAATGCAGCTGACTCCTAGTCCACTGCGCCACAATCCAGTCCTCGTTTCCAACAGACAGGGGCGGCTCAACCCATTACGCAAAGTAAGCATTTGCAGTATAGTTGATTTTGCCCAGGGGTGCTCTTGAGGCGCTCTTGAGGGAAAACAGACTTTGACATATGCGAGGGATGTATAGTTCACCTACAATCAAAGAGCATTCTGAACTCAACCAATGATGGAATTGAACCAAATATGGCACACAGAACTCCCACGACGAACAGAAAATATATATCAGTGATTGGTTGGGGGGGGGGGGCAAAATACTCTTTGCTTACCGTTGAAAATTACCTAGGGCCGACTCTGCCAACAGACATCTCAACCTCTGAGGATGCCTGCCATAGATGTGGGTGAAACATCAGGAGAGAATGCTTCTGGAACATGACCATACAGCCTGGAAAACTCACAGCAACCCAAACTATTTTCCAATCATTTGAGCTGCAAGAACAGCTCTGAAACTGTGGATTTGTGGGGCCCAAATCTCACTTCCTCACACATCAGGGTCTAAGAGAGGTATTGGATTTTCATTGAGCAATTCCAATAAGAGAGTAGCCCAGAAAACACACAGGCCGGGAAATGTTTTTGAACATCTCTCAGAGACACTAGCCATTGCCTGTTACGGCTGGAAGACTTGGGAAGCAATACTGCAAAAGAGCAACAACACACAAAGAAAGAAAGAAAAACAAAAAAGAGAGAAAAATGTCAAAATATATCACTCACTTCTCTCTCTTTCTTACATACAGCACAGACAACATTCTCCCAGCAGTACACCCTTGTATTCATTCACTCACCACGATTCAGAGCCAGAAGCCTACGCCGACTTCAAAAGAGGGACGTTTAATCCCATTTCACCCCACCTTCTCAAAGCAAAGACAACACAGAGGTAGAGCCGGTCCAAAAAAAACCAAAATCATTGTTTGCATTATCAGTTGCTCAACAATTACAGCTTGGTACAAGTCGTTGATAACGTTAAATAAACACACAGCCCCACGCCACCCTTACCCTCACCACAGAAAGTGCAGCCGGGACCTTGTACGAGCTTCTTGCGCGAAGGGAAGAGTTTGCACTGCTTGGGTTCAATCCCACCTGGGGGAGGGAATCATCACCAATATATATATACATATATATTTATTTATCTATAATATTTAACTCTTTATTAACAGCAGCAACAGCTGGAGACAGCTGGGACTGACCAAGCATGCAAAATGAAGCTTGTGGGAGAACAAGGGACCAGCGGCGAGGTGGCATGAACGAAACATAAGGGACAAAGCTGGAAATGAAGGGCAAGAGGTTACAGGTGGGTGGGGAAAGTGTGGCATCTTCACTTGTGGTTGGACTACAGCTCCCACAGACCTGAGTCAGTGTGAGGGATGATGGGAGCTGCAGTCCAATGACATAATGGGGGGGGGGGTTCTCAGTTGTTCCTGACCGGAAGCCTGCTATTCAGTGCTGGTTTGCATTATTAAAATGACTACCCTAAAAACCAAGTTGCAGTTCGCCTCCCATGCCACTAGGAGCGCTAGAGCAGGAAGGCTGCTTCAAGCAGTGCTTCTTAAAGGGCCAGGCATGACAACCCGAAGAGGGAACCGACAAGAGCATATCTAGCATGCATGTGACTTGGGAGAAAGAAATCTGTTTTGGGGAGGGTCTTCGCCGGGCAGTGGTTTAAGGAGAATCCATTTGTGGCATTAAGACAAGGGGAAGACAGACAGTTGGAGAGGCTTAAAAACACCTCCGCAAAATAAAACTAGCGAGAAGTGATCCAATGGAGGAGTGCAAAAGAGGGGGGAGGGGAGGCAGAAAGTGCCAAGACTCGCTCCAGCCCCACAACGTCAGCAATGCAGCTGTGGGCACAGCGAAAAGGGGTCGATGTCCTTGGACGGAGTTGAGCTCAGATGGCATCATCCAAGGCAGGCTCAGCGTCTGGGGACGAGACACACTCCTTGCTGAGACGGACAATCTCCTGGGACAGAACTTCCAAATCCTAGAAGTGGGAAGGGGAGGCGAGGAGGCGGGACCAGGGAAGGGAAGGAGGCAAAAAGAGAAAAAAATGGTGTTAGGAAAAGATTAACCAATTAGTTTCATTGAATCATAGAGTTGGAAGAGACATCATGGGCCATCCAGTCCAACCCCCTGCCAAGAAGCAGGAAAATCGCATTTAAAGCACCCCCGACAGATGGCCATCCAGTCTCCGTTTAAAAGCCTCCAAAGAAGGAGCCTCCACCACACTCTGGGGCAGAGAGTTCCACTGCTGAACAGCTCTCATGGTTAGAAAGTTCATCCTCATGTTCAGGTGTGTTACAGTAAATCGCAACAGGATCAAATATGTGTGTGTGTTAAAGAAAACCTTATGTTGTTAATTATTATGTGCAGCTGCTAATGTAGGTCAACTAGTAAGTTTGGACCACACCCGGTGGGGTATAACTGTATGGTTTTAAGAATACAGTTCAGCTTTTGCTCTGAGGAGCCTTTGCTCAAGCATTTTGCTCAACCATTTCTGCTGCTCTCTCATTTGGATGAAGATGAAGAAGCCTTATTCTGTATTGCTTACAAAGACTATGTAAGTTTGGGTTGTTGTAGGTTTTTCCGTGCTATATGGCCATGTTCTAGAGGCATTCTCTCCTGACGTTTCGCCTGCATTTATGGCATGCTTGCCATAGATGCAGGCGAAACGTCAGGAGAGAATGCCTCTAGAACATGGCCATATAGCCCGGAAAAACCTACAACAATCCAGTGATTCCTGACATGAAAGCCTTCAACAATACTATGTAAGTTTGTTGCACTGTTTGTAACATGGCAAGTTTATGTTTTAACTCTGCTGATAAGAGTAAAGTTTTTATGTCCTTTTCTCTCTTGCAATGTTATTGTGTCTTCTGTATTCGACTTGATTGAAATATGCTTAGCGCAACAAGGTGGAATCTCCTTTCCTGTAGTTTCAGTCATTGTTCTGCGTCCTAATCTCCAGGGCAACTGAAAACAAGCCTGCTCCCTCTTCCCTATTACTTCCCCTCACATATTTATACATGGCCCTCACCCTGTCTTCTCTTCTTTAGGCTAAACATGCCCAGCTGTTTAAGCCGCTCCTCATAGGGCTTGTTCTCCAGACCCTTGATCATTTTAGTCGCCCTCTTCTGGACATATTCCAGATGTCAACATCTCCCTTCAATTGCGGTGCTGAGAATTGGACACAGTGTGATTCCAGGTGTGGTCTGACCAAGGCAGACTAGAGGGGTAGCAAGACTTCCCTGGATCTAGACATTAGACTCAAATTGGCTTTTTTTGCCCATAAGGCCAGGAATGCAAAGACTTGGGAACCGCTCTGAGTCCCCTCGGGGAGATGGAGTGGTATATAAATAAAGTATTATTATTATTATTATTATTATTATTATTATTATTATTATTATTCCAAGACACTGCACTGAGGGTGGGGAGCAGGGTAGACAGTATATCTGCCTATGTGGATGGAGAATGGGCTTTGGGAATAGTCTAGTGTGAAAGGAAGAAGAGGGCAAAGGTTTGTTGATGTAATCTCTCTGTAATCTTTAGGCTATAGTGGCCAACACACATTTTGGGCCTCAAATGTTAGACCTGTTGCTGACTTCCCTGGATTTAGACCAGGGGTCCTCAAACTAAGGCCCGGGGGCTGGATGCGGCCATCCAAGGTCATTTACCCGGCCCTCGCTCAGGGTCAACCTAAGTCTGTAACGACTCAAAAGCACACAACAACAACAACAACAACAATGCTATCTCATCAGCCAAAAGCAGGCCCACACTTCCCATTGAAATACTAATAAATTTATAGTTGTTAAAATTGTTCTTCATTTTAATTATTGTATTTTTTAAGGTTTTTTTGCACTACAAATAAGATATGTGCAGTGTGCATAGGAATTCATGCATGTTTTTTCAAATTATAATTCGGCTCTCCAACGGTTTGAGGGACTGTGACCTGGCCCTCTGTTTAAAAAGTTTGAGGACCCCTGATCTAGACACTAGACCAGTGGTTCTCAACCTGGGGTCCCCAGATGTTTGTGGCCTTCAACTCCCAGAAATCATAAGAGCTAGTAAACTGGCTGGGATTTCTGGGAGTTGTAGGCCAAAAACATCTGGGGACCCGAGGTTGAGAACCACTGCACTAGACTCATATTAGCTGTTTCTGCCGTCGCATCATATTGTTGGTTCATATTTAACTTGTTTTCCATGAGGACTCCCAAGATCTTTTTCACAGTATTGTCGAACGCTTTCATGGCCGGAATCACTGGGTTGTTGTAGGTTTTTTCGGGCTATATGACCATGGCCTAGAGGCATTTTCTCCTGACGTTTCGCCTGCCTCCATGGCAAGCATCCTCAGAGGTAGTGAGGTCTGTTGGAAGTACGGAAATGGGTTTATGTATCTGTGGAATAACCAGGGTGGGACAAATGCTAATCAAGGTGGTCAGTTGAAACATTCACACCTAGCTCCAGCAGACAAAAGTCCTTTGTCCCACCCTGGTCATTCCTACTTCCAACAGACCTCACTACCTCTGAGGATGCTTGCCATAGATGCAGGCGAAACATCAGGAGAGAATGCCTCTAGACCATGGCCATATAGCCTGAAAAAACCTACAACAACCCAGACCAGATCTCTGTTTTCCATACAGCTGAACCTGACTCCCTGCACAACCCAAGACTCCAAAAGCGCACTTTTTCCTCTTTCCTTGAGAAAGAAGCCCCAAAGTGACCAGACTGCTCCCGTGCAAATCTGCCACTCTCCACATGTACACTATCTCTCTCCTTCCCATGGAGCAGAGCATAGCGGATGGAACAGACTCCTCAGGTCTGCCACACTTTGAGCATTATTAGACGTAGTCTTTTATAGGAATATTCTGCTATATGGTCCATGGCCTAGAGGCATTTTCTCCTGACGTTTTGCCTGCATCTATGGCAAGCATCCTCAGAGGTAGTGAGGTCTGTTGGAAGTAGGAAAATGGGTTTATATATCTGTGGAATGACCAGGGTGGGACAAATGTCATGCTAATTAAGGTGGTCAGTTGAAACATTCACACCTAGCTCCAGCAGACAAGAGTCCTTTGTCTCACCCTGGTCATTCCACAGATATATAAACCCTTTTTCCTAGTTCCAACAGACCTCACTACCTCTGAGAATGCTTGCCATAGATGCAGGCGAAACGTCAGGAGAAAATGCCTCTAGACCATGGCCATATAGCCCGAAAAAACTTACAACCCACATCTTTTTCACACTTACTGCTGTTGAGCCAGGCATTCCCCATTCTGTATCTTTGCATTTTTTTCTGCCTAAGTGGAGTATCTTGCATTTGTCCTTGACAAAATAACTTTTGAGTTAGGCCAACTGCAGGCCATGTTGGCTGCGGGATTCTGGAAATTGCAGTTCCCTTTTTTTGGAAAAGTAATTGATGCAGCTAACAGCAAAGACTGACTCCCTTCTTCGAGACAGATATATGCACACCCACACACTATTCCCAGCTAGTGAGCATCTGCATGCAATTCATTATCCAATTAAAAATTGCTCATTGATCACCACTGGGCTCTGCATCAAAGGAGAACTCCGGAAAGAAGGAAAACGATAAAGCACCGGCATCATCATCAGTGAGGCTTAAAAGGCGGAAAGAACGAGCCAAGATTCCCGAATGCAAGTGAACCTCTCTATTCCCTTGCTTGAGTGTGGCCCAACTATGGAGAGCTCAGCTGCTTGCCCCACATCAACCCACTGAATGGGACCTCATACAACCCCAGTACCTGAGCGCAGGCAGCATCCTTTCCCAGCTCCACAGTGCACCCTACAGGCCACTAACCAGCCCACCCATACCACTTCATTTACCCTAAAACCCGCACTGGCGCTTCCTCAGCACATCCCTGCACTGCATAATGTAGCCTTGGGACCCAACACACCCCTGACCGCAGGAGACAGTCTCCTTTCTCTGCCCCAGACTGACCAATCCTTTGCAGCCCCAACCTTGAAGCCCGTCCTCTGAAGCAGCCTCAAGCCCCATCCCCTCCCCATTCAGATACAGCTATAAATAGACTCCTCTTTCCGCTGACATCACTCTTTCGTCCCCTTCTTCCATTAGGACGCTGGAAGGATCAGATTCTACATTAAGCTAATGGGGGGAGAGTGAGTGAGTGAGTGAGAGAGAGACCCAAACACACCACATAGTATACTGCAAAGTCTTCCACTGGGGCAGGCACGCTCTTCTCTCTAGCTCTCTCCTTCTTGCCTCAGCCATTAAAGCAGGCAAGCAGAAGAACTGCCTCCCTGGATCACACGAAAGGGCTCTCTATGTCCAGAAATCTTTTCCTAACAGCAGCCAGGATCCCAGGATATCTTTGGGAAGCTCGCAAAATACAGGGGAAACGGGGTGTCTTCCCTCTATTGTCTGTAAACAAACAGATGGGAGGGGGTGTCTTTTTGGACAACTCCCTCAAGTCCTCCAATGAGGGAATTCTTGGAGTTATAATTTTTTTCCCAGCCTCGGATTCAGGTACATATTGTTGTTCAACATGGAGGCATTCCGGGTGACTGTGATGAATCCCTTTAAAAGAATGGAAAAACCCATAAAATGTTCGCTATGAACATATTTATAGAAGCCAAGTGTTTACTTTCTCTCGTTCTTTATTTCCTATCTCTTTTTTGGAATGCTTGGGAGTAATTCTCAGGGCATTAGGATAGGAATTTTAGGACCCTTGGATAATAATATAATTATCATTAATATAATTAGATTAATAATATAATTATTTTTTTGGAGGCATCAGCGCTGCCTCCAAAAAAATCCTTCAAATCTCTTGGGAAGACAAGCGGACGTCAGCATGCTGGAAGAAGCAAAGACCACCAGTACTGAAGTGATGGTCCTCCGCTATCAACTCCGCTGGACTGTCCGTGATGCCCGACCACCGTCTCCCAAAGCAGTTGCTCTACTCCGAACTCAAGAACGGAAAAGGGAATGTTGGAGGACAGGAAAAGAGATTTAAAGACCAGCTCAAAGCCAACCTTAAAAATTGTGGCATAGACACTGAGAACTGAGAAGCCCTGGCCCTTGAGCACTCCAGTTGGAGGTCAGCTGTGACCAGCAATGCTGCAGAATTTGAAGAGGCACGAATGGAGGGCGAAAGAGAGAAACGTGCCAAGAGGAAGGCGCATCAACCCAACCCCAACCAGGACCGCCTTCCACCTGGAAACCGATGCCCTCGCTGTGGGAGAAGATGCAGATCAAGAATAGGGCTCCACAGTCACCTACGGACCCACCGCCAGGATATTACACTTGGTGGACCATCATCCTCGGACTACGAGGGATTGCCTAAGTAAGTAAGTAAGTAAGTAAACCACTGAGCTGCTAAGCTTGTTGACCGAAAGGTTGCATGTTTGAATCCGGGGAGCGGCGTGAGCTTCCACTGTCAGCCCCAGCTTCTAACAACCTAGCAGTTCAAAAACATGCAAATGTGAGTAGATCAATAGGTACCGCACTGGCAGGAATGTAATGACGCTCCATGCAGTCATGCTGGCCACATGACCTTGGAGGTGTCTATGGACAACGCCGGCTCTTCGGCTTAGAAATGGAGATGAGCACTACACCCCAGAGTCAGACATGACTGGACTTAATGTCAGGGGAAAGCCTTTACCTTTACCTATATACATATAATATTTATAATATTATAATGTAATACAATATACTACTATTAATAATAATATGGTATTATACTTAAATATTTTATATTACATGCAAAATTACTAATAATATTACAATATAGTGGTATAGTACAATATAGTAATATATAATACTGATATTGTACTATAATAATAATAATAATAATAATAATAATAATAATAATAATAATAATAATAATATTGTATGTATATATATCTTGTAAGCCACTCTAAGTTGCCTTCGGGGTGAGAAGGGTGGCATATAAATGTCGCAAATAAATAATATTCTAGACTACATATCCTACCATCCCCATCCATTATGGAAAAAGATCACAGGAGCACTACAGGGGCCCCCTGGCTGAGAGCTCTACCTGCCCCTCTCTTTGCTGCAAATCCCAGGATCCCATGGGACAGAAACATGGCTGTTAAAGTGGCATCAAAGCGTTGCAACTGTGTGGTGGGAAAGGACTTCCAAAAAAGGGCAACAGCTACCTTGCTGAAATGTCAAGAGTGGGAACCGAGCCGCTTCCAGGCACGTACAAGAGGTGTGGGATTTCTGCCTTCAATCGCTCTCTTTCGCTGTTGAGCCCTCCCCACCACTCGGGTAACAAGCGTTCTCCTCTAGCTTTGGCTTGGTCACTCATTTGTGGCACAGGAAGACGGATTGAGCGTCGGCAGCTCCTTGGCACGAGGCGGCAGCTGCTCTGAGCTCAAGGTCGCCCCAGCCTCAGCTTGGAGGGAAACCTGCTACTCCCTCAGCTGCCATTTGGAGCCAGCGCCTGGCTCATGCTGCCTCTCTTTCCCCAGCAGTCACCTTGACCTGCAGCATGCAGAGAGCGGGCACAGAAGCAAGACAAAGGGCCCCGCAGTGGCAGAAGCTCCCCTTTCCACTCAACCTGGGGTCAGGGGCACCCACAAAAGAAGGCAGTCGTATCTTTCCAGTCCTTTATACAACGGCAATATGTCCCTAACAACAACAACAACAACAAGTAAAACAAGAAAACGGATGACAATCCAATACTCATGACACCCATGTAGTGATGTTGACAGGCTTTACCTGCCCAGAAAATCAGACGGCAGAGGGCTTCTGCAAGTGAAATAAATGGTAGAAGAAGAGAAACACGCACTGGCAGATTATGTGAAAGGCAGTCAAGAACCAACATTGAGGGAAGTGCGAAAGACAAGTGCGAAAGACAAAGAGGGAATACCGTAAAAACACAATCCAGAGCAGAAGAGAAAACTGATGAAAGAAGGCTCTCCATGGACAGTTCCTGGGAAAAATTGAGAGCCAAATTGGCAAAGAAAAAACATGGCTGTGGCTCACAAATGGAACTTTGAAAAAGGAGACAGAGGGCCTGATTCTGGCAGCCCAAGAACAAGCCATTAGAACCACTGCCATCAAAGCCAGAATTGAAAAGTCAACGACAGATCCAAAGTGTAGACGCTGCAAGGAAGCAGATGAAACAATAGATCACATCCTCAGCTGCTGCAAGAATTTCGCGAAGACAGACTACAAGCAGAGGCATAACACCGTTGCTCAGATGATTCATTGGAACTTGTGCCACAAACACCATCTACCTGCGACAAAGAACTGGTGGGATCACAAGCTGGAAAAAGTTACAGAAAGTGAACATGTCAAGCTACTCTGGGACTTCTGGATTCAGACATATAGAGTTTTGGAGCACAATACTACTGACCTCACAATTGCGTTAAAAAACAAAGTATGGATTGTCGATGTTGCCATCCCAGGTGACAGCAGGATTGAAGAGAAACAACTGGAAAAGCTGACACAATATGAGGATTTAAAGATCGAACTGCAAAGACTCTGGCACAAGCCAGTAAAAGTGGTCCCAGTGGTGATTGACACACTGGGTGCAGTGCCTAAAAACCTTGGCCTGCACTTAAATACAATCAGCGCTGACAAGATTACCATCTGCCAGCTTCAAAAGGCCACTTTACTGCGATCTGCAGGTATTATTCGCCGATACATCACACAGTCCTAGACATTTGGGAAGTGTCCGATGTAAACAGTAAAAATACATCACAACAAAATACATAAAGTAACAAATGGAGAAGGCTCCCTCCCTCGTTCCCACAAGTCGGGCCTGTGATAGAGGAAGGGGCAAAAGGAGGGCCTCCTAGGAAAAAGTGTTCTCTCTCCTCAACCTCTTTTCTTTGATGTGGAGGCGCTCTGAGAAGGTTCTGCGGTCTACAGGGGTGGCTACGTTCCCCTCTCTTGTCCAGCTAGACTTCCCTTTGCAGCCCTTCCCATCTTCTGGATCCATGGATGGATCTCATAATCCCCAGATTTTAAAAAATCTGGCTTCTCTGGATGTGTCTATCTGTGCAGAGAGGCTGGATCTACACTGCCCTATATCCCAGGATCTGATTCCAGTTTATCTGCTTATCCCAGTTTATCTGGCAGTGTAGGCTCAAATAATCCAGTTCAAGGCAGATACTCTGGGATCCGATCCTGGGATATAAGACAATGTAGAAGGAGCCAGAGAGTGCTTTTAAGCCACAACGAACAGCTTTGATAACAACAACATTATTAACAACATTATTAACATTATTCAGATTCCATCTGAACATGAGGAAGAACTTCCTGACTGTGAGAGCTGTTCAGCAGTGGAACTCTCTGCCCCGGAATGTGGTGGAGGTTCTTTCTTTGGAAGCTTTTAAACAGAGGCTGGATGGTCATCTGTCAGGGGTGATTTGAATGCAATATTCCTGCTTCTTGGCAGGGGGTTGGACTGGAAGGCCCATGAGGTCTCTTCCAACTCTATGATTCTATGATTACCACTGCTATTTTTAAAAGGAATATTTAAGGGCAACGTGCTCGTGGACATGTGCAGAGTAATTTTCCTGTTTTTCATCTGGGATTTTGGTACCTGCTTCTATGCCTGCAAGTGAGTAGTGCTCAGGATAAGATAACAAACAGATATACAAAAGAGAAGGTAAGTCTCAGATTCCAGTTTACTCAAGTTTGGCACCACTGCATGGCCATCCCAGCCCACTCCCCAAAGGCACTCTGCAACAAGGGTTCTACCACCTGAACATTAAGGGGGTAGAGTGCCCCCTGGTGGCACCCTGCAGCCACAAGAAATGAACGTGCACTCCTGCAACTGCAGTCTGGCCACACGCAGTAGTGTAAGACCCAAGTGTGCAAAAACACAATATGATCACAAAATCAACCTTGCCCACTTGAACACCATGAATAATTTAAGCCATACATTAATCTAGTTATTAGCTTTACCTATCATCTCTCCAACCCTCTGCATCAATAGGAGTATAGACCCAGGGAAGCCCTCTATTCTGCCTTGGTTAGACCACACCTGGAATATTGTGTCCAATTCTGGGCACCATGATTTAAGAGAGATATTGACAAGCTGGAATGTGTCCAGAGGAGGGCGACTAAAATGATCAAGGGTCTGGAGAACAAGCCCTATGAGGAGCGGCTTAAAGAGCTGGGCATGTTTAGCCTGAAGAAGAGAAGGATGAGAGGAGATATGATAGCCATGTATAAATATGTGAGAGAAAGCTACAGGGAGGAGGGAGCAAACTTGTTTTCTGCTTTCCTGGAGACTAACTGGAATGTGTTCAGAGGAGGGCGACTAAAATGATAAAGGGCCTGGAGAACAAGCCCTATGAGTGGCTTAAATTGCTGGGCATGTTTAGCCTGCAGAAAAGAAGGTTGAGAGGAAACATTATAAGGCTATATGAGGGGAAGTCATAGGAAGGAGGGAGCAAGCTTGTTTTCTGCTTCCCTGGAGACTAGGACGCAGAACAATGACTTCAAACTACAAGAAAGGAGATTCCATCTGAACATGAGGAAGAACTTCCTGACTGTGAGAGCCGTTCAGCAGTGGAACTCTCTGCCCCAGAGTGTGGTGGAGGCTCCTTCTTTTGAAGCTTTTAAACAGAGGCTGGATGGCCATCTGTCAGGGGTGCTTTGAATGTCATTTTCCTGCTTCTTGGCAGGGTTCAGACTGGATGGCCCATGAGGTCTCTTCCAACTCTATGATTCTTACCTTTTGCAATATTATGTTGGGGTATTGAGGGAAGGAGATTTGCTTCTTGGCTTCTCTCTGTCACTCCCATCTGCTCTGAGGTTGCCCCATCCATAAACTAGGCCTAGAAATTATATGATCCTTCAAGTATTGCTGGTTTGCAGTTCTCCAATCCCTCATCACAGTCTATGTTGACTAGATCTAATGAGAAGTCCAGTCTGCCAACACCAAAAGAGTCACATTTTTCCCATAATGCTAGCCAACATACATTTTGGTGCCTCAAATGGTGCCTGTATTCTGGGTATATCTGACCTGCTGATTCCAAAAATGGCACAAGTTTCCCCCTATCAGCTCTAGTTTTTGAGATTCAGAGTATATGTCCTGTATTACTCTTTGTCTACTTGCTCATAGAAAATCATGTTATCTAAGAAATTAGAGTCGATGTGCTCGATCCAATGCTATTTTCTGAATCAGCGCCCCAAACAGCAACAGGCCTAAAAACCAAGACATCGTGCTTTTTTCTTGGTTGGGCTGTGTAATTTTGTTAAATGTTGTTATTATTGTGTGCTCACAAATAGTTTAACTACGGCAACCCTATCATATTTATTTATTTATTTATTTATTTATTTGCCCTAGCTGGCATTGCCCCCCCACCCCTCCCCAATGTGCGATGGGAAGTTGCTGCTAAATGTGAGATAAATAAGGTTGAACACTGTGAAAACCATCCACTACATGGCTACCAGCCTCCTCTCAGTAGACTCAAATCAAGGAAAAGCTTTATGAGAACTACCACTCCTCTTGGCGTCCCCACAGCAACAACAAGGATATCCCTCTGGGCAGCTAGACTAGGAAATGCCAACTGGATGCCCCCCCCTCCCTCCACAAGGGTCTTCCTCCAGGGGCAAACCAAGAATGGGCAACCTGAAAGTCCCTGAATAGACTCAGAAGTGGAGTGGGCAGATCAAAAGACAACCTGGCAAAATGGCATTACCTAAAAGAATCCCACACCTTATGTGACTGTGGAGAGAACAGATAACTCCGCATCTTCATGTTTGTCTACTCTGCCCTGCCTCATGTACAGAGGAAGAATTGTTGGAGGCTACAGACAATGCCGTCGCTGTTGCCCGTTTTTGGTCAAAAGATATTTAGCCACCTGTACTCCTTCTATTTTTATCGGTTTTATACTAATTTATGTTTTTGATACGAAATTAATAAATAACCCTATTTATACCCCGCTTTTCTCTACCCCAAAGGGGGCTCAAGGTGGCTAACAACAAAGGCAATTATTCAATGTCTTAAAACATATACATTAAGATAAAATTAAATTAAAATTAATGCATATTAAGCATTTAAAAACAATTCATTCTATACTAAAATCACACAGTCCATAATTGTAATCGAAGCCATTTCATAGTCATTGCACATATTCCAAATTTGTTATTACACTGCACTATTCTCCAAAAGCCTGATTCCAAAGGCAAGTGTTTACTTTCCTTCTGAAAGCTATGAGGGAGGGGGCTGATCTAATGTCACTGGGAAGGGAGTTCCACAGCTGAGGGGCCACCATCGAGAAGGCCCTGTCTCTCGTCCCCACCAGATGTGCTTGCGAGGGGGGTGGGACTGAGAGGAGGGCCTCCCCCGACAATCTTAATCTCTGAGGTTTCATAGGTGCCATATTTTAACATAACCTCTAGTTTTTGATTGAAAAAAGCATTCTGTTGATAGGCAATGGTAGTCCTGAGGAGGGTGTCAACTTATATTTCTTTTACCACCATCCTATAATATTGAAATTATGGGTGGGAAAGCTTTGGCTTTCAGACAGTTTAGGCTTCTCTCCTCAAAAGCCAAAGTTAAATACAGCCAAGAGCAAAGGATTGTGGAAAAAATTGCCCCAAATATCTGAAGTATCAAAGATTTCCCCACCCGTGATATAAATGGTAAGTTTCAATTGAGTACCAGAGGTTGAGTGATATATCTTCTTAGCTCTATGATTCTCCTGTCCTTCATTTACCCCACTTTTCTATGCTCCATCTAACCCACTTTTACCACTAAAAGGCTCTTCCTACACACCTTCTGTAAGTGCATGTTTTTGGTGAGCTGCTCCTCCAGCATGTTTTGTAGCTTCTTGTTCATCTCACGCAGGTTCTCATCTCCAGGCTTCACCAAATCCCGCAAGACACTGCTCAGACTGCTCCGGTCAACCTGTCCATGGGCTCCTGAAACATCTGTCCCAAAAAAAGGGGTGGGAAAGAAAAGGAGAGGTTGAGAATGTCACAGGGAGAGGTTTCATGGTAGTCTCAGACTACCTACAACTGAGTTAACCAACCAATGCTTAGGCTATGCTATCTCAGAAGCAGAAGGAGAGCAAGTGATTGTCATGATCCTTATGTGCCTTCAAATCATTTCTAACTTCTGTTGGCAAGATTGGTTCAGAGGAGATTGTCCACTACCTTTCTCTGGAGATCAGAGTATGACTTGTCTAGAGACAGAGGGTTTCTTTGGCCAAGTGGGAATTTGAACCCAGTACACTAGTCCAACACTCACGTAGCTACACCACATTGTATGACCCTTAGAAAGATTCTCTGCACACAAAACCTCAGCATATCTGAGAAGTAGGCAAGAATATTTTGTTCTGACAGCTATCTTTCAGTGTGAAAGAAACGTTCCTACTTTTACTCGGTTCTGTTCAAAGTGGTATAGCATAGATACATATTGTACCAAATTTCATTGCATAATAGTCACCATTGCATAAGAGTTGCACCAACCCTTTTGAGATCCTGGTTTTTGTTTTTATATTTCCTCACATAATAGTTGCATGTACACACGCACACATATACACACACACACACCCTGGTCCATGCATCTGACTTATGGAGGTGGACAGATTTACAGTTATGGGGTTTCCCTTGGCTGCTAGTCAGAGGAAACCCAGTAGCTGCCACAAAAACACACCACATAATAGTCGCACCCACCCCTTTTCCTTCTTCCACACATAACAGTCGCACGTAAACGCACATACATATACACACAAACCCTGGCCCATGCATCTTCCTCTTGGAGGCGGACAGCTTTACAGTTATGGGGTTTCCCTTGGCTGCTAGTCAGAGGAAACCCAGTAGCTGCCACAAAAATGCACCACATAATAGTCACACCCACCCCCTTTCCTTCTTCAAAAAGGAAAACAAGCGCAATAAGGTATTTACCACCACTGTGAAAATCAGGTCTATGGTCTGTGCTGATTCCAGTATGAACAATAATAAGCATAATAAGACCTTCAGACCATGGCCATGTGACACAGCAGAGAATGATGACCAAATACAGAACAAGGATTCTGGAACTATGGCACACCGCCCCGCCCCCACCCCCCCAGCAATCCTCAAGAAGTGGTTAATTCAATTGGTTTATTTCTGCAGACCTTTGAGATAGAATCATAGAGTTGGAAGAGACCTCATGGGCCATCCAGTCCAACACCCTGCCAAGAAGCAGGAATATTGCATTCAAAGCACCCCTGACAGATGGCCATCCAGCCTCTGTTTAATAGCCTCCAAAGAAGGAGCCTCCACCACATTCCGGGGCAGAGAGTTCCACTGCTGAACAGCTCTCACAGTCAGGAAGTTCTTCCTCATGTTCAGATGGAATCTCCTTTCTTGTAGTTAGGTGGACAAAGTGCTCCCCAAGGTTGTAGAACTGAAAGCATTGGCTTTTATTGGTTTGGATATGGATTCATCCGTTTATTGCTTATTCATATTGCAGATTAGCCTAAGGGGCTCATTGGTCATGAAGAAAAGTAGAACATGAGAGAAACAAAGAACGTTACTTTTACAAACCACAAGTCAAATTGTCACACCTCTTTCAGGTGTAATGGCCCTATTCCCTGAATGATTCAAGCAGCAAACATAATGCTACTTGGCTGATCAGATTTAATGATGCGGCAACATTAAAAAGCCAGTTCAAAGGGAGGGCAGGGCATATGTGTCTGAGTAAGCGTTAAAGAGCGACCGGCATTGCAAATACTCCCAAACTATTGGGAAAAATGGCTAAAATCAGAAGGGTGTTTTGCAGCGAGAGTAATTATTGTTATAATTATTATAATCCACAAAACTTTGTACGGCAAAAAAATATTCATACTTAAGACTCCACAGGACTCCGTTGTTTCTGCTGCAACAGACCAAAACTGCGACCCCTTTGGGAGGAAATGTTATACAACTACTTCCACCGCCCTAACCCCTTTCAGCTCGACCCCAGTGGGTGCTCCATTTCAATTTCAATACAATAAATAAAACAACAATTGTGATATCGACCCATGACTCTATTTCCTCGCAGAACTGGCATTTATACGCCTGCGCTCCCACTTCCATCGCCCTCTAACCATTACTCACTGCTCTCTTTTTCAAAGCTTAGGATGGATCTAATCTCATCAGGGGACTGACATAAATTTGGGGTCTTTCCCTGCAGGAAGGCTGAAAAACTGCTCAGCCATGAAATTAGCAAAACAGCAGGAAACAGATAACAGCAGTAGCCCATTCTCCATCCTACTCCAAGAAACCGGCTTCAAAAAAGAAAGATCTGGAACAAGAACTAAACGGGATTTTAAAAAACCTTCCACACTGGAAGGAACAACCAAGAGGACTCCCACATGACTCCTGTTGCAGCGGATGTTACATGGCCCTGTGAGAATATGTTTCTGTTGTATGGACTGGCAGGAGGGCAGGCACAGACCAGCATGAGGACGAAGCTGCAAACATGCCTCAGAGATGACCAGATGTTGCACCCTAGAGAAGGAACAGAACCCTCTAAATATTAATCACACCACACCTTGAATGAAGGAAGAGTTCTTTTTTATTGAAGAACTAGCTGCACCCGCCACGCTTTGCTGTAGCCAACCGTCCCTCTTTCTCCCCTTTGTTCCCTCCTTCCTTCCCTCCCTCTTTCCTTCCTTCCTTTCCATCTTTCCTTCTCTTCTTCCTTCCTTCTCTATCTCTTTCCTTCTTTCCTTCCCTCCCTTTTCCTCTACATTCCCCCCTTCCTTCGCTCCCTCTTTCCTTCCTTCTTTCCCAGTTTTCTTCTCTCCTTCCTTCCTTCTCTAACTTTCCTTCCTTCCCCTTTTTCTTTCCCTCCCTCTTTCTCTCCTTTCTTCCTTCTCTACCTCTTTTCTTCCTTCTCTCTTTGCTTCCATGCTTCCTACTCCCTTTCCTTCTTTCTTTCCCTCCCTATTTCTTTTCTTTTCTTTCTTTCTTTCCGCCCCTTTCTTCCCTTTTTTTCTGTATTGTCGTGTAGCTTTTCGTCATTTAACTTTTTGGGACTTTTAAAGTCCCTTCTGCTGTGTTTTTCAGTGTTTTTATGAGTGAAGGACATACATTGGGTTCTTAGGTGTATTGTGACCAAATTTGGTGTCAATTCCCCCAGTGGTTTTTGAGTTCCGTTAATCCCACAAACGAACATTACATTACATTTTTATTTACATAGATAACTGCTGTGAGTTTTCCGGGCTGTATGGCCATGTTTCATAAGCATTCTTTCCTGATGTTTCACCCACATCTATGGCAGGCATCCTCAGAGGTTGAGGGATCTGTTAGAAACGAGGACCGGGTTGTGGCGCACCCACATCTACAGCAGGGATCCTGGAGCCCCCGGTGGCACAGTGGGTTAAACCCCTGTACCGGCAGGACTGAAGACCGACAGGTTGCAGGTTCGAATCCGGGGAGAGCGTGGATGAGCTCCCTCTATCAGCTCCAGCTCCTCATGCAGGGACATGAGAGAAGCCTCCCACAGTGATGGTAAAAAAATCAAAGCATCTGGGCGTCCCCTGGGCAACATCCTTGCAGACAGCCAATTCTCTCACACCAGAAGCGACTTGCAGTTTCTCATGACAAAAAAGAAAAAGAAAGCAGGGATCCTCTGAGGATGCCTGCAATAGATGTGGGTGAAATGTCAGGAGAGAATGCTTCTGAAACCTGGCCATACAGCCCGGAAAACTCACAGCAACCCAGTGATTCCAGCCATGAAAGCATTCGACAACACAATGTTTTTATGGTTTGTGAATGCGCAACCCATCCACACTTACAAAAAAAGAAAGGTACCCCATTCAGAAAAAAACCCCAAAAGAACGTTTTATTTCTAGCCAGATCCAGTTTTATTCCCAAATGCATACCTCTATGAGGCATTTTGACAGAAAATTGGACCCACTGGGGAACTTCTGGTCTTCCTTTGCACTCCAGTTCCCACAATCTCTTGTCAGTAAGCCATGATGGTTGGGACTGATGGGAGCTGCAACCAACAAGTCGTGGCAGATCAAATGTCCCCCAGGACAACTTCTATTCAAGTGATCAGGCAGTCTTGCCCTCTCTAACTAGGCTCTTTCAGATCATCAATAGGCTCCATGAAGCCAGAAGCTAAGGCGCATCACCAGTCTCTACACACAATTGTCCAGGTCCCAAGCTGGTTTTAGCCTCCTTTTTTATTTTGATCCTCTGGTTCTATTCTTCCTGATGCCCAACCCTCTCTCCTTCCCCAGTTCATGCCACTGGATGAACCCTAGTTCACAGTACTGTCGCATTATTTAATATTTCTCCTCTGTGCTGGAAAACATAGCACTGAAGGGCCAAAACTGAACAGTGGAGTTCTCAGCTTCTTTCCTCCTGAAGGCTTGGGGGCAAAACAGAGCACCCTCTGCCCTTCCTCTTACAACTGTCTGTTGCCAGTTTTGCTCCCTCGATTCCCCAGACTGATGCTGGGCTAAAGCATCCTTGACAACATGATCGATGCCGGCTGCTCTCCCTGCTCCTCAACTTCAACCCTCATCAGCCCAGCTGTCTCTCAAGATAGAAATCCTTCCTGTCCCTTGGCTGAGCCAGTGTGCAGCAGCCCATCAGGCAGATACACACACAAAGATACACTCACTGTGTGACCAATGGACCCCAAAGAAAATGGAAGTCCATTCTCCCCAGCTGTTCCCTTGTGTCATCCCATTTATTTATTTATTTATTTATTGCATTTGTATACCGCCTTTCTCAGCCTTTTGGTGACTCAAGGCGGTTTACAGGCAACAAGTAATATACATAAAATCAAAATGTACATAAAAACATTAAATACAATATAAAACCACAACAGCCAGGTGACGGGTGTTTTTAAAGTCTCTTCCTCAGTCCCTTTTCTCCTCTTAGCTGGCTTGGGGGGGGGGGGGGGGGGGGGGGGGGGGTAAGGGAGAAGCAGCAGGATTTCCTCCTTCTCCTCCTGAGGTGGCAGGCAGATGTAATAAGCAACCTTCTCCTCCTGAGGCGGCAGGAAGATGTAGTAAGCAACAGCCAGGAGACAGGTGTTTTTAAAGTCTCTTCCTCAGTCCCCTTTCTCCTCTTAGCTGGCTTTGGGGGGGGGGAGCAGCTGATTTCCTCCTTCTCCTTCTGAGGTGGCAGGCAGATGTAGTAAGCAACAGCCAGGAGACAGGTGTTTTTTTATAGTCTCTTCCTCAGTCCCCTTCCTCCTCTTAGACGGCTTGGGTGGGGGTGGGGGAGAGAGAAGTAGCAGGATTTCCTCCTTCTCCTCCTGAGGCAGATGTAGTATTGTTGCTGGGGGGAGGGGCTCCCTGCTGATGATCCAGGAGACATGGTGGAAATTGAAAAGCTTTTATCTTGTGCCAAGGATGGGGGACCTTTGGCACTTTGGAAGCTGTGCTTGGGATAAACTACAATCCTCAGAGTTCCTTAGCAGTGGCCAAGTCCTAAACATCTGGCAGCCCAAAGGTTAAACACTCCTGCTTTATGTCCTTATGTTAATCCATACTGAATAACAGTCTCCAGCAGCTAGCATCACTTTCCAATTATTGTCAACACAAGTTCTAAGCCTGTGATTCTCAACCTGTGAGTCTCTAGATGTTTTGGCCTTCAACTCCCAGAAATCCTAAGAGCTGCGATATATGTCTATGTGCTTTTAAATGCCTTATCAGGGTTACCCAATAAATTTCAAAGGATTTTCTTAGACAAGGAATACTCAGAGGTGGTTTTGCCAGTTCCATCCTCCAAAATCTAGCCCACAGCACCTGGGATTCCTTGATGGTTCTCCATACATGTACTAGACCTAAACAGAGTCAGGAACCTCAGAGCCTGATGTTCTGCATTCTTAGCATTACATTACCTTGCATCACACTGCTTCTGATGAAAAGCCTTGCCCCTGAGGCCTCCAAGGCTTCCCCAATAATTGGATTCTACCTCCATGGCCACAGCCACTGGAACCATCTTCAGTCACTCCCTGCACTAAACAGCTTACAGAATCCTCCCCTTCAACAGGTGAACATTGGGCCTCTCCCTTTCCTTTTTCTTGCACCGAGGGTCTCATCATCTCTACACACTGCCACTACACGTTTGGATACTTATCTGAAAGAGTAGATGCAAGAGTTCCCGAACCAAAATATGAATCACTACAATGGACAGTACATTTAGGCTAAAACAAACACTGTGTCATTTGAAAGCACAGGTATCAGGGAAATAGAAGGGGATTCAGGCCTGATTCACTGCTGCACACCACAGGTGTTGTTGCAACACCTGTGAACACCATCAGGAGCTTAGAAAAAGATTCTCAGGATGCTTTAAGAATTTGATCCCTCTTGGGAACACTTATCCGTAACAGCCAAGTTTTGCAGCACGGATAGAAAGGTACACACACAGATGATTATGGCAGTCCTAATGTTACCACTTCTCTGTTTCCTCGTCTTCTCGTCACATAAAGTGCCTGATTTTCTACTATGTCTCAGATAATCACAAGTCTGCCTGCCTCATTCTCTTCAGTTTTAAGACATAAAAGGATGGTTTGCAAATCAAATAAAGCAGTGTTTCTCAACCTGGAAGTCGGGACCCCTCGGGGGGTCATGAGGAGGTGGCAGAGGGGTCACCAAAGACCATCAGAAAACAGTATTCTCTGTTGGTCATGGGAGTCTCTGTTTGGGAAATTAGGTGCAATTCTATCGTTGGTGGGGTTCAGAATGCTCTTTAATTGTAGGTGAACTATAACACCCAGCAACTACAACTCCCAAATGTCAAGGTCTATTTTCCCCAAACTCCACCAGTATTCACACTTGGGCATATTGAGTATCTGTGCCAAGTTTGGTCCAGATCCATCACTGTTTGAGTCCACAGTGCTCTTTGGATGTAGGTGAACTACAACTCCCAAACTCAAGGTCAGTGCTCATCAAACCCTTCCCGCATTTTCTGTTGGTCATGGGAGTGCTGTGTGCCAAGTTTGGTTCTATTCCATCATTGGTGGATTTTCAGAATGCTCTTTGATTGTAGGTGAACTATAACTCCCAGCAACTACAACTCCCAAATGTCCTGGTATATTTTCCCCAACCTCCACCAGTGTTCACATCTGGACATATTAAGTATCCATGCCAAAATTTGGTCCAGATCCATCATTTTTTGAGTTCACAGTGCTCTCTGGATGTAGATGAACTACAACTGCCAAACTCTAGATCAATGTCCACCAAACCCTATTAGTATTTTCTGTTGGTCATGGGAGTTCTGTGTGCCAAATTTGGTTCAATTCCATCGTTGGTGGAGATTCAGAATGCTCTTTGATTGTAGGTGAACTATAAATCCCAGTAACTACAACTCCCAAATGACAAAATCATCCCCCCCCCCAACCCCACCAGTATTCAGATTTAAGCTTATCGGATATTTGTGCCCAGTTTGGTCCAGTGAATGAAAATACATCCTGCTTATCATATATTTACATTACGATTCATAACAGTAGCAAAACTACAGTTATGAAGTAGCAATGAAAACAATGGTATGGTTGGGGGTCACAACATGAGGAACTGTATTAAGGGGTCACGACATTAGGAAGGTTGAGAAACACTGAAATAAAGGATGGTTTGCAAATCAAGTCCAACAGTATTCTGACCCACTGCTGGTAGAGTGTCAGCTGCATTAAGATCACTCTGACCAAAAGGTCATGAGTTCGAAAGCCAGCCCGGGTTGGAGTGGGTTTCCAAGCAATTGTGTATAGCCTGTTGTCAACCTTTGCAACCCAAAAGATAGTTGCATCTGTCAAGTAGGAAAATAAGGTACCACCTTAAAGTGTGGGGAGGCTAAATTAACTGATTTATGAGGCCATAAAGAAGACTCCAGCAAAGCATTCCAGCGGGGAAGCATGCGGGGAATGCGGAAGTGCTTCATCAGCATCGCAGATGGACAATGAAAGCGACAGCTCCCCTGGCGGCCAGAAAAAGTCAAATAGTCTCTGTCTATGTCTGTATATGTTTGTATGTCAAAAATTGGCATTGAATGTTTGCCATATATGTGTACACTGTAATCCGCCCTGAGTCCCCTAAGGGGGGAGAAGGGCGGAATATAAAAGCTGTAAATAAATAAAAATAAATAAATAGAGAGGCTTGGATGCTCCTGGTACCATTACTTAGACTTCTTCTTCCCTCCCTTAACTAGGCACTACATATCTAAATCTGTGCTCTTTTCTTCCCCATCTCCAATGACCATCTACTATACCTTGTTTCTTTCTCAAATCTAGACCCAAGAGAAGTTAGTAAGCTCAGGTCATTTAAGGAAACCACCTTAGACTAAATACATTAAGTTTCAATTACAACAGTGGGAAAACAAAGAGGGTTATTATTATTTTTAATCCCCCCCCCCTATTCTGAAGACTCTTGGAGCCATAGGGTCAAGGAATTACAGCAGTGGATTAGAAGCAACTCCTGGATCCCATTACAAAGATCTGGAGGACAAAACAGACAGAGAATGACAGACAAAGGCAGAAGGAAGCAGCGCAAGATGCAGAAGGAGGAGGAGGAGGTTTGTATTTTTAGCGTTCATGAAATATTCACTGGCTGGGCTGTGTGTTGCCAAGCTGAGGCGAAGGCGACCCTGCACAAGCTATTTATAACTGGCTCCTGTTCCCTGCCTGCGGCGCGGTTCTGCGTGGAAGTATGGAAAACTTATCCACAGTTACTCCAGAGGATCCTACACTTGACGCCCCCCTATGCTCAACTATTAACTCTTTGCACACAAATTCCTTTTCCTCCAGGCCTCTTTGGATCGCTTTAAATGTGTGTCCCACTCCAGACAACAACAGGATTAGGTTCTTGTGGGTTTTTTTCGGGCTATATGGCCATGTTCTAGAGGCATTTCTCCTGACGTTTCGCCTGCATCTATGGCAAGCATCCTCAGAGGTAGTGAGGTCTGTTGGAAATAGGAAAATGGGTTTATATAACTGTGGAATGACCAGGGTGGGGCACAGAGCTCTTCTCTGCTGAAGTTAGGTGTGAATGTTTCAGCTGACCACCTTCATTAGCATTTGAAGGCCTGGCTGAGCCTGGGAAAATGTTTTGTTGAGAGGTGTTAAGATGTGCCTGGTTGTTTCCTCTCTGCTGTTTTGCTGTTGTAATTTTAGAGTTTTTTAATACTGGTAGCCAGATTGCGTTCATTTTCATGGTTTCCTCCTTTCTGTTGAAATTGTCCACATGCTTGTGGATTTCAATGGCTTCTCTGTGTAGTCTGACATGGTGGTTGTTGGTGTGGTCCAGCATTTCTGTGTTCTCAAAAAATATGCTCTGTCCAGGCTGGTTCTGGCCTTCTAATCAAGGTGAAAGAAGAAAGCGCAAAAGCCGGGTTGCAGCTAAACATCAAAAAAACCAAGATTATGGCAACAAGAATGATTGACAACTGGAAAATAGAGGGAGAAAATGTGGAGGCCGTGACAGACTTTGTATTTCTAGGTGCAAAGATTACTGCAGATGCAGACTGTGGCCAGGAAATCAGAAGACGCATACTTCTTGGGAGGAGAGCAATGTCCAGTCTCGATAAAATAGTGAAGAGTAGAGACATCAGACTGGCAACAAAGATCCGCCATAGTCAAAGCCATGGTATTCCCTGTAGTCACCTACGGATGTGAGAGCTGGACCTTAGGGAAGGCTGAGCGAAGGAAGATCGATGCTTTTGAGCTGTGGTGTTGGAGGAAAGTGCTGAGAGTGCCTTGGACTGCGAGAAGATCCAACCAGTCCATCATCCAGGAAATAAAGCCCGACTGCTCATTGGAGGGAAGGATACTAGAGACAAAGTTGAAGTACTTTGGCCACATCATGAGGAGACAGGAAAGCCTAGAGAAGACAATTTGATGGGGAAAGTGGAAGGCAAAAGGAAGAGGGGCCGACCAAGGGCAAGATGGATGGATGGCATCCTTGAAGTGACTGGACTGACCTTGAAGGAGCTGGGGGTGGTAACGGCCGACAGGGAGCTCTGGCGTGGGCTGGTCCATGAGGTCACGAAGAGTCGGAGACGACTGAACGAATGAACAACAACAGGCTGGTTAATCAGGTGCTCTGCTATGGCTGACTTCTCTGGTTGAAATCCACAAGCATGTGGACAATTTCAACAGAAAGGAGGAGACCATGAAAATGAACAAAATCTGGCTACCAGTATTAAAAAACTCTAAAATTACAACAGCAAAACAGCAGAGAAGAAACAACCAGGCACATCTTAACACCTCTCAACAAAAGATTTTCCCAGGCTCAGCCAGGCCTTCAAATGCTAATGAAGGTGGTCAGTTGAAACATTCACACCTAGCTCCAACAGAGAAGAGCTCTTGTCCCACCCCGGTCATTCCACAGATATATAAACCCATTTTCCTAGTTCCAACAGACCTCACTACCTCTGAGGATTCTTGCCATAGATGCAGGCGAAATGTCAGGAGAATGCCTCTAGAACATGGCCATATAGCCCGAAAAAACCCACAAGAACCTAGTGATTCCAGCCATGAAAGCCTTCGACAATACAACAACAGGATTGCAAATGAGGAAAAAGTGGAGATACATGGGAAGCAGAAGATGTGTGACGCAAGAAGGAAGGAGGCTACAAGAGAGGCTCCAGACCGAGGAAGAGCAAATCAGTACACAATACTTAGCATCCTCGTCTCATGCACTGCAGGGTGGAGGGTGGGTCAAGACTGAGGACAGACTGCAGAGGGAACGCCTGGCAGAAACCTTGGGAAAGCAATCGGATGGGTGGGGCTGAGGTTTTTCTCTCCTCCTGGCCTGATGTCCCGGCTTCTTGCTCCAATTGACTTGCCAAATGATTTGCTGAGCCCGGCACTTTCTCATGCCAAGAGCAAAGAAGTTGACCGCTACCTGTACTTCCAACCTTTTGTGAATTCCAAAGTCTCTGTGTAAACTTCAATCCAAATGGTTGTTGTTCATTCGTTCAGTCATCTCCGACTCTTCGTGACCTCATGGACCAGTCCACAGCAGAGCTCCCTGTCGGCCGTCACCACCCCCAGCTCCTTCAAGGTCAGTCCAGTCACTTCAAGGATGCCATCCATCCATCTTGCCCTTGGTCGGCCCCTCTTCCTTTTGCCTTCCACTTTCCCCAGCATAATTGTCTTCTCTAGGCTTTCCTGTCTCCTCATGATGTGGCCAAAGTACTTCAACTTTGTCTCTAGTATCTTTCTTCCAATGAGCAGTCGGGCTTTATTTCCTGGAGGATGGACTGGTTGGATCTTCTCGCAGTCCAAAGCACTCTCAGAACTTTCCTCCAACACCACAGTTCAAAAGCATCTATCTTCCTTCGCTCAGCCTTCCCTAAGGTCCAGCACCCCATGCCTTCCCTTTCATAAATGAAACTCAAGAATTCTGACTGCCTCGAATTCGACTTTCCTCCTCGTTTTATTTTTTGCTGGAAAAAAATGGTACCTGCCGAAAGCCACTGTTTTAAGTTTATTATTATTTATTTATTTAAAACACTTATATTCCGCCCTTCTCACCCCGAAGGGGACTCAGAGCGGAGCACAACATATACATGGCAAACATTCCATGCCTGGATACAATACATAAACATTAAAAACATTTATCTAAATATTAAAATACACCATTTAAAATAGCACAATTTAAAACCGTCCTAGCCATCCGCATCAAATCCAATTGGCCCTGTCATCTTTCCCATTGTCGCTTCATTGCCCTGTCCCGAAAGCTTGGTCCCACAGCCAAGTTTTTACCATCCTTCTAAAGGACAGGAGGGAGGGGGCCGACCTGATCTCACAAGGAAGGGAGTTCCATAGCCGGGGAGCAATCACCGAGAAGGCCCTGTCTCTCGTCCCCACCAATCGTGCCTGTGACAATGGCGGGACGGAAAGCAGGGCCTCCTCGGAGGATCTTAATCTCCACGATGGTACATAGAGGGAGATGCGTTTGGACAGGTAATTTGGGCCGGGGCCATTTAGGGCTTTATAGGCCAAAGCCAGCACTTTGAATTATGCCCGGTAGCAAACTGGCAGCCAGTGGAGCTGGCGTAACATGGGAGTTGTATGCTCCCTGTATCCCGCCCCAGTTATTAACCTGGCTGCCTCTCGTTGGACTATTTGAAGGTTCCGAGCAGTCTTCAAAGGCAACCCCGCATAGAGTGCGTTGCAGTAGTCTATTCTAGATGTAATGAGAGCGTGGACCACCGTGGCCAAGTCTGACTTCCCAAGGTACGGGCGCAGCTGGCACACAAGTTTTAATTGTGCGAACGCTCCCCTGGCCACCGGTGCAACCTGGGATTCTAGGCTCAGTGATAAATCCAGGAGAACTCCCAAGCTGCGAACCTTGCCTTCAAGGGGAGTGTGACCCTGTCCAGCACAGGTTGCGACCCTATACCCTGTTTGGCCTTGCGACTGACCAGGAGGATCTCTGTCTTGTCTGGATTCAACTTCAATTTGCTCGCCCTCATCCAGACCATCACAGCGGCTCAGGACTTGAACAGCCTCCTTAGTATCTGGTGGAAATGAGTGATAGAGTTGGACATCATCTGCGTACAGATGGCATCGAACTCCAAAACTCCGGATGATCTCACCCAGCAGCTCAGCTTTCGGGCTCAGCTTCTCCTTACTTTCAGTTAAAGCTTTTGCACCAGCTGCGACTGTACCTCGCGAAGTCTGACTTGGCCACTAGTCCACGCCTTGGTTACATCCAGATTGGATTATTGCAATGCACTCTATGTGGGGCTGCCCTTAATAATAATAATAATAATAATAATACTTTATTTGTTCCCCGCTACCATCTCCCCAAGGGACTCGGTGCGGCTTACATGAGGCCGAGCCCACAATACATCAATAAACAAAACATCAAATAAAACAGTCAATACAATACAATTCAAATAAATCACATAAACAAAAATAAGCAATAAGCAATCAACAATGACATACAACATGTTAAAAACCAATGGCGGGGCCAAATGTAATAGAATAAAATTAAAATAATGCTGATGTGACGTGAACATTTTTAGAGAGAATTGAGGGAACAGTCAATCTTAAATTATAAAGTGCATTTTGAGGACATAATGCTGAGTTTTCCTTATTCTTGGAAGGCACACTGGAACAACCACGTTTTCAGGCTCCTCCTAAAGACTGCCGCCAGAGTTGGGGCATGATGTCTCTGGGAAGTGAGTTCCAGAGTTGGGGGGCCACCACCGAGAGGGCCCTCTCCCTCGTCCCCACCAATTGCGCCTGCGAAGGAGGTGAGAAAGTGAGCAGGGCCTCTCCAGATGATCGAAGAGATCGTTTGGGTTTGTACACAGATATGCGGTCATGTAGATAGGCGGGTCCCAAACCGTTCAGGGCTTTTTAGGTCAAAACCTGCACCTTGAATTGGGACTGGAAAATGAACGGCAGCCAGTGGAGCTCCTTAAACAGGAGGGTTGACCGCTCCCTGTAAGAAGCACCTTGAAGACAGTCCGGAAACTCCAACTGGTACAAAGGCCGGCAGCCAGATTTCTAACTGGACCCTACAATGTCCCTATTAAAGCATTATTATTATTATTATTATTATTATTATTATTATTATTAACACAAAAGCGTAGTATGTCACAGCAAATGAGATCTATATGCTGGATTTTGTATCACAAAATCACAAGTCGAACACTGCCCAAGCGTCTAGGACTGTGTGATGTATTTTCGAATGATGCACGCAGATCCAAGTAAGGTGGCCTTTTGCAGTTGACAGATTGTGATTTTGTCAATGTTTATTGTTTCCAAATGCCAGCTGAGATCTTTTGGCACGGCACCCAGTGCGCCGATGACCACTGGGACCACCTGTACTGGTTTATGCCAGAGCCTTTGCAGTTCGATTTTGAGGTCCTGATAATGGCTGAGCTTTTCCTGTTGTTTTTCCTCAATGCGACTGTCACCTGGTATGGTGACGTCAATAATCCATACTTTTTTCTTTGCCACAATTGTGATGTCTGGTGTATTGTGTTTCAAAACTTTGTCAGTCTGGATTTGAAAGTCCCACAGTATTTTTGCATGTTAATTTTCCATGACCTTTGCGGGTTTATGATCTCACCAATTCTTTACTGCTGGCAGGTGGTACTTGTGACATAAGTTCCAGTGAATCATCTGGGCCACAGAGTTGTGTCTTTGTTTGTAGTCCATCTGCGATTTCCTTGCAACAACTGAGGAAATGGTCCATAGTTTCATCAGTTTCCTTGCACAGTCTGTATTTTGGGTCATCCGCTGATTTTTCAATCCTGGCCTTAATGGCTTTGGTTCTGATGGCTTGCTCCTGGGCTGCAAGAATCAGGCCTTCTGTCTCCTTCTTCAGGGTTCCATTCGTGAGCCATAACCAGGCCTTCTCCTTGTCAACTTTTCCTTCAATCTTCTCAAGGAACTGCCCATGCAATGCTTTGTTGTGCCAGCTGTCAGCTCTAGTTTGGAGTGCAGTTTTCTTATACTGGTTCTTTGTCTGCTGTGCTTTGAGAAGTTTCCGATTATTGACTTCAATTAAAGCAGGTTCTTGGCTTTCCTTTACATATTCTGCCAGAGCGTGTTTTTCTTCTTTGACTGCTTGTTTACTTGTAAAAGTCCTCTGCCACCAGACATTATTATTATTATTATTATTATTATTATTATTATTATTATTCCCTCAAAACAAAATTGGAATCCTTCCAGCTGCTGATCCTGAATGGTTCTCAGAAATTCCGCTTCCCAAAACATAATAAACTCCTGCTTCCCTAGTAGAAAGAATTCAAACCCCAAGGTTACAGAGTTATGGTTGTGTGTAAGCTACTCGAGTGTGGAATTTTGTATCCAACAAAGATTTTGGTTAACGTTGAGATTCTCATCTTCCTTCCTCTCTCCCTTCTTCTTTCTCTTAATATTTTTTTTTAAAGAAAAAGCAGCTTTATCGTCTTTCTGATTACAATGCCAATGTCGTTGCAAAGCTAAGATTGGTATTGGAGGAAGATGAAAGAGAGCTGCAGGAGCTCTCCACCGTACAGAAATTGAAGCCTCGCTGTCCTGTGTGACTTCTACTCTCTTCCTCATGTGAGCATAAAGCAAAACAAACCATGCATGTAGGTATAGGCCTTTTCTCCTTGTTAGCACAATTTATACAGGTTGCAGAACTGTGTTTCTCCTGCAGCAGAATTTTAATTTTCCTTTTCGCAAAGCACAGCATAAACACCTGCTTAAGAGTAGCTGCAAGGGTCAGTTGAAATGTCCACACACTTGAGCCTCAGGCTCTGAGGTCTTCAATAAGTCTTGGATTAAATGCTTCAAAGTGTGTGAACACACAAGAGACAGTTCCAGAAAACACTGCTGGGGGAGCGGGGGTGCGGCAACAGCAAGCAAGGCATAAAAAGATCGGTGAATCAAAACCTGCAGAGAATATGAAATCTGTCTTATATCAAACCTTCCTGCTTTGGAAGCAGTGAGTGGGGAGAGGTTCAGACTCTTCATCATGTCAGCCTCCTTACAGATCAAGGGTGTTTTCATGCACAAAGCTTAATGCTTCAGATAGGTTTTTAATGTGAATGCAAAGCCTACAACTGGCTTGGACACTGGCATTACATAAGCAAGACCTCTCCAGCATCCTCTCCTCTCTTTCTATCGACAGAAAGAGGTGCCATCCCATATCATCCAGTCCCCACCACCACCACCACACTGCCACAAAGGAAAAGAAAATGACCCCAATCAAAAGGCAACTAAGTGCAATAATAATAATAATTACAACAAGAAGTGGTGATCGGCACACTGGGTGCAGTACCTAAAGACCTTGGCAGTACCTAAACTTAAATACAATTGGCACTGACAAAATTACCATCTGTCAGCTGCAAAAGGCCACCCTACTGGGATCTCCACGCATTATTCGCCAATACATCACACAGTCCTAGACACCTGGGAAACATCTGACAATACAACAGCCAGCAGAGTGACCTTGTTTGCTGTGTAGTAATCTTTTTGTGTTTCAAATAGTAACAACAAATTTATTATTACACTCTGCTTTCATCTCCCTGAAGGAAGTCGGGGCGGCTTACACATGGGACAAAATGTCCACAGTCCTTAAGGCAAAAACATAAAAGCAAAACAATCCATTAAAAACAAAATAAAACATAGTAAAACGTAACAATCAAATAAAACACAAATAAAACATAGGGGTATCAAAACAGCAGCCTTAAAACTCAATCCGACAATACACAACAAAAAACCAATAGTCAGAAATACTAAGATTATGTGGGATAGAGCAAAACAGTATAGTCTAGGACCAGGGGATTGGAAGAAGTGCAGAGAACAGAGCACTATCTGGGAGGTTAGGGACTGGGCATTTATAACTAGGAACTAGTCATTCTCAAATGCTTGATTGAACATCCAGGTTTTCAGGTCCTTGCGAAAGGGGGACAGTATAGGGGCCTGCCTAATCTCCCTAGGGGGAATGTTCCAAAGTCGGGGGGCCACCACTGAGAAGGCCCTCTCCTTTGTCCTCACCAGCAGTGCTTGTGACGGAGTGGAAGCGAGAGGAGGGCCTCCCCAGTGAATCTTAAAGTCCGCGCCAGTTCATGGGGGGAGATGCGATCACGAAGATAGGTGGGGCCCAAATGGTTTAAGGAGCTTCATTGGCTGCCGTTTATTTTCCGGTCCCAATTCAAGGTGCAGGCTCTTACCTACAAAGCCCTGAACAGTTTGGGACCTGCCTACCTGCGTGATCGCATTTCTGTGTATGAACCCACGCGATCTCTTCGATCATCTGGAGAGGCCCTGCTCTCACTCCCGCCCCCTTCGCAGGCGCGATTGGTGGGGAAGAGTGAGAGGGCTTTCTCTATGGTGGCCCCCCCAACTCTGGAACTCACTTCCTAAGGATATCAGGCAAGCCCCCACATTGGCAGTCTTTAGGAGGAGCCGGAAAACGTGGCTGTTCCAGTGTGTCTTCCCTGAATAAGGAAATAATCCCCAGCAAAATGTCTTCAGAAGCACTTTAACTACTTGTTGGGTTGCTCTCCCTTCATTTCTTTTAAAACCCTACTACCAGATACATCGTACCTCTGTTCGTGCCCAGCGTTTATTTTTTAAAATTTAAACTATTACGTTTGGCCCAGCCATAGGTTTTTTTAAATCCTTGTGTGTTACTGTTTATATGTGAGTTATATTAATTGTATTGTTTTTGCTTTTTTAAAAATTGATGTGTTGTCAGGCTTGGCCTCATGTAAGCCGCTCCGAGTCCCCTTGGGGAGATGGTGGCAGGGTATAAATAAAGTTGTATTATTATTATTATTATTATTATTATTATTATTATTATTATTATTTAGGGCTTTATAGGTCATAACTTGCACCTTGAATTGGGACCGCAAACTTATTGGCAGCCAGTGGAACTGCTTTAGTAGGGGTGCTGTGCGCTCCCTATAATTAGCTCCAGTTAGAAGCCTGGCTGCCAACCTTCGCACTAATTGCAGTTTCCAGGCCATCTTCACAGGCAGCCCCACATAGAGTATGTTGCAGTAATGCAATCTGGATGTAACCAAGGCATGGACCACCATGGTCAAATCAGACTTCTCAACGTACGATCACAGTTAGTACACAAGCTTTAACAGTGCTAAGGCCCTTCTAGCCACCGCAGACACCTGAGCATCAAGTGTCAGTGCTGAATCCAGGAGGACCTGTGTTCTCAGGGGGAGTGTAACCTCATCAAACACAAGTTGCCACCCTATACCCCAATCGGCCTTACGACTGACCAGGAGGACCTCTGTCTTGTCTGGATTAAGCTTAAGTGCTATGTATCAAAACCCTATGATTTGGAATGGAAACAAGAATCATTTAATCCAAAATGTACTGGTACTCAATTTGCAAACCTGAGCATAAAAAATTAAAATTTTGGACCACAGTTAGCCGGGGAATTCTGGGAGTTATAATAAAAAAAATTAAAATCCCCACACTCTGCTAGTTTTATATAGCATTGAGGAGAAGCCATTTATTTAAGACAAAGCCATCATGCAAGGAAACATGATGGCCATTTTTTTCTGTATGATCTTAATGTGTGATGAATTGCATTCCTCTTGAACCGTACCACTGAACTCACTTTCAAACTCACACCAGGTTAAGTCCTCTCATTCAAATGAAGACAGGACTGAGTAAGAGAGATGAACTTAAAAAGATGTAAGCGAGTAGTCCAATATGTATAGATTTTAAATATATACTAGCTTGGGGACCCGGCGCTGCCCGGATTATTTGAGAAAGGAATTGTGTATCAAGGTTGGTCTTTATCAGTAATTTATATGGCTCGCAGTGGTCTCAGGAAGTTAGTGAAGGTACTGCGAGTCCCATCATCTGTGGTCCATCCTCCTCCAAACTGCACCAGGATGGAGAGTTTGTCATGGGGGCTCTGTGTGCCAAGTTTGGTCTTGATCAGTCATTGGATGAGGGTCGCAGTGGTCTCAGAAAGTGAGTTAAGGTACTGCAAGTCCCTGAGTCCCCCCCTTGGGGTTGAGAAGGGTGGGGTAGAAGTGCCCGAAATAAATAAATAAATAAATAAATAAATAAATCATCCATAGTCTGTCCTCCCCCTCACCAAAATGTTGAGTTGGCCATGGGGGCTGTCTGTGCCAAGTGTGGTCTTTATTGGTATTTGGATGAGTGTCGCTGTGGTTTCAGGAAGTGAGTGAAGGTACTGCAAGTCTCATCATCCATCGTCCCTCCTCCTCTAAACAGCACCAGGATGTAGGGTGGCTTATGGGGGCTTGGTGTGTCAAGTTTGGTCTTGATCGGTCATTAATGAGGGTTGCAGCAGTCTTGGGAAGTGAGTGGAGGTACTTGAAGTCCCACCATCCATGGTCTGTCCTCCTTGAAAGTACACCAGGATGTAGAGTGGGTCATGGGAGCTCCGTGTGCCAAGTTTGGTCTTTATTGGTCTGAGTTGGGGGCCACAGTGGTCTGTGGGAACCGAAGGGTTTGAAAGTACTACAAATCCCATAATCCATTTGCCTTCCTCCCCAAATCTCACCAGGACGGAAAGGGGATCATGGAGGTTATATGTGTCAAGTTTGGTCCTCCGTCACCCGTGCTGGTCACAGTGGGCTGTGAAAGTGGCAGCCAATCAGAAAGCTGCCACATACACCTCCCTACATCCGCCCTCCGCATACATACATACATACATACATACATACATACATACATACAAATATTCACTTATATATATGTGTGTGTGTGTGTGATGACTTTAAATCATTTCTATCCTGCTTTTCTTTTACCCATGTAGATCTCAAGGGTTATTATCAAAGGTCCCCAAAGAGCCTCTGACTCACATGACTGAGCATCCCCCAACATGTTTACCTTCATCGTGTGCCTTCAAGACCTACTTGCTAGACTATGACTTATGATCTGGGATAGGACTCTCTAGTGAAGCCCTCAACTCATAGAAATCACTTCCCAGATTGCCTCTGCTCTCAAAGCCTTCAGCAAAAGCTATTCCTCTTTCAAGCTTCCCTACTGTATAATGGTTATAAGCTTTAAAAAATAATAGCAGGGGATGAAATTCAGAGAACCATATTCCACACAATAGAAAGGGCTTCTCCTTTTTTTAAAGCAACAGAGCTACCTATCATAAGACTTTTTCACCTTGGGGGAGGTTTTTGAGAAGGCTTTTGCAATTTCAGGAAAGCATGGGTACTAGCTACAGAAAAGAACGGCTAAAAAAGAAGCTTGGGGGTCCCTCCTGGACTCATCCCTGAGCCTGGAATCCCAGGTTGCAGCGGTGGTCAGGGGAGCTTTCGCACAATTAAAACTTGTGCGACAACTGCGCCCGTACCTTGGGAAGTCAGACTTGGCCACGGTGGTCCATGCTCTCGTTACATCTAGGATAGACTACTGCAATGCACTCTATGTGGGGTTGCCTTTGAAGACTGCTTGGAAGCCAGCCAGGTTAATAACTGGGGTGGCATACAGGGAGCATACAACTCCCCTGTTACGCCAGCTCCACTGGCTGCCAGTTTGCTACCGGGCATAATTCAAAGTGCTGGCTTTGGCCTATAAAGCCCTAAACGGCCCCGGCCCAAACTACCTGTCCGAACGCATCTCTCCCTATGAACCATTGCGGAGATTAAGATCCTCTGGGGAGGCCTTGCTTTCCATTCCGCCATTGTCACAGGGACGATTGGTGGGGATGAGAGACAGGGCCTTCTTGGTGATTGCTCCCCAGCTATGGAACTCCCTTCCTGGTGAGATCAGGTCAGCCCCCTCTCTCCTGTCCTTTAGAAGGATGGTAAAAACTTGGCTGTGGGACCAAGCTCTCGGGACAGGGCAATTTATTTATTTATTTCAAGCACTTCTACCCCACTCTTCTCAACCCCCGAAGGGGGACTCAGGGCGGCTTACAAAAAGGCACAATTCGATGCCAGCAATACACATAATAAAATAAAATACATAGCAGCAACAACTATAAACAGTTAAAACAATCCAATTATACAATAACAGTTAATAAAAACCGATCTAATGACCAACGTTCGCCAAGTTCAAAGTCCGTAAATTCATTCTGCATTGTCATAATCCTATCCAACTCTAGTCGTCATTGTCCTTTATCTGTCTGCCAGATTACCCAAAGGCCTGGTCCCATATCCATGTTTTTAGTTTCCTTCTGAAAGAGAGGAGGGATGTCGATGACCTAATTTCCCCGGGGAGCGAATTCCACAGGTGAGGGGCCACCACCGAGAAGCCCCTGCTCCTCGTCCCCGCCAATATCACTTGTGACTTTATGCCAAGAGCAGGGCCTCCCCAGAGGATCTTAAACTTCGAGGCGGGACGTAGAAGGAGATGCGTTTGGACAGGTACACTGCAATAAAGCAGCAATAGAAAAGATGACCAGGCCAATTAGATTTGACATGGATGACTAGGACAGTTTTAAATGGTGTATTTTAATATTTTGATAAATGTTTTTAATGTTTATGTATGTGTGTAAGAATTTGTGTCCTGGCATTGAATGTTTGCCGCGTATATGCCGTGCTCCGCCCTGAGTCCCCTTCGGAGTCAGGAGGGTGGAATATAAATGTTTTAAATAAATAAATAGAGAGAGAGAGGGAGGAATGGAAGGAAAGATGGCTCTTGGGGTCTCCCTGCATCACAAAAAAAATTCTTCATGATATCACAACGGATTTTTGATACCCAACCAGAGCCAGATCAGCAAAGCTATGGCGAGCTGGAAGGGCGAAGGAATAAAAGAAAGCAGCCAAGGGGAGTAGGTCTGCATCATAAACACAAGCATGTGCTTCCCTCTGTACTGCAGTGAGCCTGAGTGGGAACAGCCCCTTTCTCTGGTTCGGTCTGAGTCCTTCGATGGGAGATGGTGCTAACAGGTTTTGACAGCAGGTCCCTGTGGAGATTTTCACGTCAGCTACTGCAGGAGAAGGCCCCGTCATTCCCTCCCACCACCCCTAGCTTTACTGATGACACAAAAAGGTCCCGTCCGCAGGCCAGGCCTGTCACGGAAGCAATGCGGAGGCAGGAGCTGGGAGGTTGTGTCCTGGAGAAGGAGACACTGCCACAACTCTTCCACATCCTCCTCTCACCCCTCTTAAATAACTGGAACCAGCTCCACTGCTGTTTTTGTTTCGACTTTACAATGCACAAGCCTTTCTTGTGGCTCAAAATGACACTTTTGACACCACCTGAAATATTCAAGAGACTGCACGCAAAGGGGTGGCTGTTCTTGTTGGCAGCGCAATGCCACTCCATGCCAATCAGGAGTCAATATGTCAGAAAGTATGGGCAGGGAGGTTATGAAAAATTTTATGCAACATCATCACCCCCTCTTTCAGATGTCCTTGATTCCTCTAATTTAATTGAATGGCACAATTTTTGCATAATTTAATTTCCTATGATTTGATTCCCACCCTTTTCCTAGTCTCTCAAGGTTTGTGTAGAAATGAAGATTTGTAAAAAAAAAAAAAATGGGGGTCAGATTCAAGGGGGCACTCAATCAATTTTCATGTGGCAGGTCTGTGGGGAAAGCTTGCTGATTGATTGATTGATTGATTGTATTTATATACCGCCTTTCTCACCGCTGGGGGGATTCAAGGTGGTTTACACATAAATAAAGGCAAGATTCAATGCCTTATATTGGGCACCGATACGATGCCAATACAAACAATTACAATAGTATTGTCGAAGGCTTTCATGGCCGGAATCACTGAGTTGTTGTAGGTTTTTTCAGGCTATATGGCCATCGTCTAGAGGTATTCTCTCCTGGCGTTTCGCCTGCATCTATGGCAATCATCCTCAGAGGTAGTGAGGTCTGTTGGAACTAGGAAAAAGGGTTTATATATCTGTGGAATGACCAGGGCAAGTCTGACATGGTGGTTGTGGGAGTGGTCCAGCATTTCTGTGTTCTCAAATAAAATGCTGTGTCCAGGTTGGTTCATCAGGTGCTCTGCTATGGCTGACTTCTCTGGTTGAAGTAGTCTGCAGTGCCTTTCATGTTCCTTGATGCGTGTCTGGGCAATGCTGTGTTTGGTGGTCCCTATGTAGACTTGTCCACAGCTGCATGGTATACGGTAGACTCCTGCAGAGTGAGAGGATCCCTCTTGTCCTTTGCTGAACGTAGCATTTGTTGGATTTTCTTGGTGGGTCTGTAGATAGTTTGTATGTTGTGTTTCCTCATCATCTTCCCTATGCGGTCAGTGGTTCCCTTGATGTATGGCAAGAACACTTTTCCTCTGGGTGGATCTTCTTTACTCTCGTGGCTTGTTCTCGGTCTTGCAGCTCTTCTAATGTCTGAGGTGGAGTATCCATTGGCCTGTAGAGCCCAGTTGAGGTGGTTCAGTTCATCTTGGAGGAGGTGGGGTTCACAGATTCCTTTTGCAGGAGTACACAGAGAAGCCATTGAAATCCACAAGCATGTGGACAATTTCAACAGAAAGGAGGAAACCATGAAAATGAACAAAATCTGGCTACCAGTATTAAAAAACTCTAAAATTACAATAGCACAACAACAGAGAGGAAACAAACAAGGACATCTAATCACCTCTCAACAAAAGTTTGCTCTAGGCACTGTCAGGCCATTATATGCTAATCAAGGTGGTCAGTTGAAACATTCACACCTAGCTCCAGCAGACAAGAGTCCTTTGTCTCACCCTGGTCATTCCACAGATATATAAACCCTTTTTCCTAGTTCCAACAGACCTCACTACCTCTGAGGATGCTTGCCATAGATGCAGGCGAAACGTCAGGAGAGAATGCCTCTAGACCATGGCCATATAGCCCGAAAAAACCTACAAACCCAATTACAATAGTAAAATCACAATTAAACATAAATCATAATTAAAACAATACATCAACAAGCATTAAAACAATAAAACAGCCTCGTCAGTCGAATCGCCGTTCCAGTCAATGTCCCTCTAAAATGCTACAGTCCAAAGGCCTGGTCCCAGAACCATGATTTTTTTTCTAAAAGCCAGGAGGGAGGGAGAGGATCTTACCTCATTTGGGAGTGTGTTCCATAGGTGGGGGCCACAGCCGAGAAGGCCCTGTCTCTCGTCCCCACCAGATTCATTTGTGCTGTTGACGGGAGCGAGAGCAGGGCTCCCAGGATGATCTCAGATTACGAGGTGGGACGTAGGGGTGGATGCGTTCGGACTAGCAAGCTGGGCCAGAACCGTATAGAGCTTTATAGGTCAAAACAAGCACTTTGAATTGGGCTCGGAGATGGACCGGCAGCCAGTGGAGGAGAAGTCTCACACATATGGCTGTGTGATTGGTGTCACACATATGGCTGTAAAACTTTACAAGTTACACAAACGCCATGGGGTAATGAAATAAAGAGCCATGTCTCCTACAGGATATGAAAGAACTTCTGACTTGCATTCAGGGGAGTCACATCTTTACCGTTTTCTCTTTCCACTCATGTACAAGGGGATGATGCTGTGCTTGAAGGAATAGATGGGCAATATGCTACAGGAAGAGTTTAGAGTTCAGAAGACGCTCTTCCTATATGCATTTCTTGTCCACGGGTTTCAACCAGTGTTAGCGGTACACTTGCGAACAGTTCTATGCAATTGTGGTATTTGCTTTATTATTATTTTTTTAAACCTGAATTGAGTTTATTGCCCCAGTCTCTTACCAGCCAGAGAAAGTGTTTACATTTCCCTCTACTTTCCACCGGGAACTTTCGGCCTTACGACAACAAGGCTAAAGGTCTGAGAAAACAAACTGTAAACAAACTGAAGACCTTCTACTACAATGGATAACACCAAAAGAAAGAATGGCTCCAACAGGAAAAAAGAGGGAAATGGAAGCCCCAGAGAAGAACTAATCTTCGAATAATCAAGAAAACGACGAGACCCTCCCCAAACAACACAAGATCCCAGACCTACTACTAAATAAGGACCCTTCATGTAAGTGCCAACTTAATTCCTTTATGGACCGTTCTAGGGGTCACTTAGAGGGAATAAACTCCACCTTGGAGTCTGATGAGCAGGGCCTGCCAGAGAATGGCTCTATCGAGCTCTCTATCTCTGCTGAAAAGAATGTAAAAACCTGAATGACTGTATTTTCAGACATTTTTAAAAATACAGAATTACCGTATTTTCAGACATATAAGACTACCCCCAACTTTTCCAGTTAAAATATAGAGTTTGGGATATACTCGCCATATAAGACTACTCCTCTTCCAATGCACACAAATAAGAAAATTAAAAACATCAGATTTGATTTCAATATGGCAATTTTCCTATTACTATACCTCCTTCTCTGCCTCTCAGATCTCGCACATGCACACCTGAGATCTGAGAGGCAGAGAAGGAGGTACTATAATAGGATACAAGGATGAAAGAGGCGTGTTTTCTGGGCACAACGCTGCTCCATCTCTTTTTTCCATGCCCTGACGCCTGCAGCTTCCTCCGCCCTTCACTTACACCCTCCTGGTGAGGCGCTCCCTCACCTCGTAATCAGAACTGCATTAAGTCACTTCTTTCCATGAATCCTGGTGAGTTGACTTTCTTCTACCGTACTTATACAGCGCCACCCTTGCTGCTTTCATACGGTCGCCGCATATGGTGGGGATGCGGCCGCAGCAGTTTTTGAGTTCCCCCCACCATATGCAGCGACCACAGATTCTCCAGTCCGTCTCGGAAGTTTCAGCACCCTCCCTAAGACGACACCCGGCATATAAGATGACCCCCGACTTTTGAGAAGATTTTCCTGGGTTTAAAAGTAGTCTTATACGCCAGAAAATACAGTATATGTTTCTTAATAGATTCTTAAGCACACAATTATTTCCAGCAAACCACAGTCTCCTAAACCAAAAGAGACTTATAGGTATCCACATAGAATACTTTGGATCAACTGATTTAGATGGAACTTCACTTTGAACAACTAGGCACCTTCCACTGGGAGTGACTCCAGATAAATGTGTGAAGTAGGAAGCTCCCTTTCTGTCATATGTTCTGCAGTTGATGGTGCTTGGTGATGGAAGAGTTAATATAAGTATTAATTCTAAAGGGTTTAGTAATCTGTAAATAAGATTTCATGGGTGAAAGCAATTAAGGGTGGAGGTATGCAAGAGATAGGTTGCAGCTGGGTGTTTGTGGATATAAGGAGCGAGCCTTGGAAATTATCTTTGCGAGAAAAGTGTTGTCATATTTTGGTGCTTGATGCTGCTGGTTTTCTCCCCAGGTCTGTTGGATTTTCAGTATCCTAAACTGTCTCCTGTAATCGTGGAACCCTGGAACCTTGAACCTTTGGACTGGCTTTTGACTATGGTATAGACTCTTGATCCCTGGACTTTGTTTATTGAACTCTCAGCATTTGACCACTGGAGTGAACCCTTTGACTACGGTGTAGCTTTTGCTATTAGTTTTTGTTTATTCTGTGGCTGAGTGCTATCTTTATGTTTTGTATTTTGGACTATTAAAACAGCCAGCAAGTAAGTCCTGTTTTCATTAAACTGTTTGATAAAACTGGGAGTTTGGTTCATCTCTACCTAAATAAGGCAGAGCCCTGGCAAAGTGACTCTCAGATCCTCTTCAACCAGAAATAAGTCAGCATTTATTGAAATATTGAGGCCTCCTGGGACATTGGTTCCTAAACTATGATCCTCTAGATGTTTTTGAACTGAACTCTCTTGAGCCCCAGAGGCCATGGAAAACAATGAACTATTCTGTAATCTGAAGTCTAAAACATCTGGAGGACTAAATGTTTAGAACCACTAACCCCATCCCATCCATCCAATGAATATGCCACCTTTTTCCCAATATGAGACTCTAGGCCAGGGGTCCTCAAACTAAGGCCTGGGGGCCGGACACGGCCCTCCTAGGTCATTTACCCGGCCCTCGCTCAAGGTCAACCTAAGTCTGAAACAACTTAAAAGCACACAACAACAACAACAACAACAATCCTATCTCATCAGCTGAAAGCAGGCCCACACTTCCCATTGAAATACTAATAAGCTTATATTTGTTAAAATTGTTCTTCATTTTAATTATTGTATTGTAATTAAGTGTTTTTTGCACTACAAATAAGATATGTGAAGTGTGCATAGGAATTCACTCATGTTTTTTTTTCCAAATTATAATCTGGCCCTCCAACAGTTTGAGGGACTGTGACCTGGCCCTCTGTTTAAAAAGTTTGTGGACCCCTGCTCTAGGCAGACAGCGATATGATTAAAGCAAAATACAATTAAAATAATGGATGATATGAAATATTAAAACAGACATTGAAAACATGAATTCAAAATAGTATTAAAAGGCCATTAATATGCAATATACCCCAATGAAAAGACCTTCTGCATCACAGTTAACACAAAAAGTCCTGAATAAACAGAAAGGTATTCACAGCATATCTAATACACTACTTGGGAAGAAAATTAACCCACTGCCCTATGAGTTCGGGAAGAAGATTTTGAGGTACCTTTCTGTGGCCTAATTAGGCTGAAATAAAATAGGCAAGATAAATCAAAGTGGCCAATTGCAACATTCACACTTGCCACAAACAGAGAAGAGTTCTTTCTCCCACCCTGGACATTCCACAGATATATAAACTTCAATTGCCTAGTTTCCAAAGACCCCACAACCTCTGAGGATGCCTGCCATAGATGTGGGTGAAATGTCAGGAGAGAATGCTTCTGGAACATGGCCATACATCCTGGAAAACTCACAGTAACCCAGAGCTGATTTTGTTTTGGGCCTCCTTTTCCCATTTCCCTGGTACAAGGTTAGAACACCAAAGGCTGGCTTGGCCAAACTTGTGAATGTCACACTGCTCACCAATGCGGCTGTCCATCACATAGGTCTCAATGATGGCACTCTTCCGGCACAGGTCCTCAGCCATGGAGGCACTGCTAACTTCCAGGTGCTTCACCTACCAAGGAAAGAAAATATTATTACTCATCTTCACTCCACCTTGCCAAGAGCCCAATGCGATCCCCCAAACCTTGGGATCTACCACACATATTAGTGTCTCCTATAACCTGACACAGGCCAGGTATATTTAGACTCTTGATCCCGAACTCCAGTCAGCCCTAACATTAGGTAGAATGAAACAACTGTTCGGGAGGAAGATGCTGGGCATGCTTTGCCTGATCCTCAATGTAACCACTATCTCTCTTGGTCTCTTTGAATTGAACTTAAAGTGCAATGGAGGACTGCTATCCTATCTGCAGGGTTAAAATAAGTTTCAACATGCCATCCAGATCACTTCTGCATGTGAAATAAGGAGGGAGGAAGATGCCATCTTGTTCTCAGCCTAAGGACAAATGTTCTGGGCTGGCTCTGCCCAGAAGGCATCTTTTTAGGTCTCAATTTCTGTTCTCTCATTATGAGCCTTATTTTCAAGGTGCATCTTATAAGCTTATATAAGCTTATAAAATAAGCACCTTATTTTCAAGCTGAATCTTATAGGCTTGGCTTCTAGACATATCCACTATATTATGGAATGGACTTTATATGCAAGTTTCACCTGGAGCTGACTTTCATGGGCTTATCTGCACCCAATGAGGTCAAGTGGCAGCAATATTCCCAATAGCAGTGGTTGACTCTTCTGATGACTGGACTCCACTCACTGGACTGGGCCACTAATGCATGGACATCTAAGTGGGCTATTACAGGAGGGCCAACATAACAACAACAACAACAACAACAACAGCAACAACTATAATAAACTTTATTTATACCTTGCCACCATCTCCCCAATGGGGACTCGGAGCGGCTTACACGGGGCCAAGCCCAGACAACATATTACAACAAAAATAAAACCAAAAAACAACAGCAACATCATCAAAATTACATGAAAAAAACAAACACCCAGAAGGATTTTTCCTCAATAAACCTTCACCAGCCCTTCCCAAACAAGGAATCTTGATACCTTCTCTTCCAGTAGCCACTTCTCCTGCTGAACTTCAGCCAGGCGTTGGAATAGCTCGGAGATCTCTTCATCTGAGAGGTCAGCTGGCCGTGGGGGTTGCGACTGGGACTGCGGACTACCCGTGGTTGACTGGGAAAGAAAAACAGGGGGATATGGAGACAGGCAAGCAGGATAATACGTGGCTTGGCAGAATTGGTGGTGATTATAATCTATACTCCTGCCTCCATCAGTATTTGGAGGACCAAGCCAATAGTGTCCATCACATAGGTGAAAGGCCACTATGTGATGGACACTAACAGCCAATAGTGAAAGGGCCAAGGCAGTGACATCTCCAGCTCATCCCCTTTTGGGGTATCAGCCAGCACGTCAACAACTCAAATCAAGAAATAGTTTTCTAAGATCTACAAAGACGCTCGCTGGAACACCTCAGCAAGCGAGAGTCCAAAAGTGGCAGGCTCAAACCCAGAACCTCAACCAATGGCTGATACCAAATGAGAGACTCCCCCCTGGGCACACAGAAGACTGTGCGACTTGGAAGGCGCTGAACAGACTGCGCTCTGGCACCACGAGATGCAGAGCCAACCTTAAGAAATGGGGCCACAAAGTGGAATCCACGACATGCGAGTGTGAAGAAGAGCAAACTACAGACCACCTGCTGCAATGCAACCTGAGCCCTGCCACATGCACAATGGAGGACCTTCTTATAGTAACACCAGAGGCACTCCAAGTGGCCAGATACTGGTTAAAGGACATTTAATCAACTACCAAGCTTGCAAACTTTGTGTTTTGTCTGTTTGTTTGTTTGTTTAAAAATGCAATACAACTGTTTGGTTTGCTCCTGACACGATAAATAAATAAATATCTTAACTTCTCCTCCAATTTTTTTTAAACTTTCACCTCACCTTTCACATTGTTGAGTGAACTTCCAAACAATAAGATGTTTAGAAATCATAGCTATAAGCTATCAAAGCGAGTCACCCATGGTTATCTCTGTTATCAAAGCACCTACATCGTCTGAAAACAGATGCTTCTTTACAGAGATATTAAAACTCAGAAAAATGTATTTGTGTATGGAAAGAGTGGGGATATACAGTGTAGCTTTACAAGGAGAGATCAAGCCATAATATCAGGACAGCCGTATGCAATGGACAGTCTCATTTCCTCGATGGGAAGGTCTGCCAACAAAGATAAATTTAGTGCCAATGGGTGGGCTCACAAGGGGCAGGTGTCCTTAAAGCTATTTTCATTTCAAATGTTAACATTTCATTTGAGAAATGTGATAATATAAACTACCAAAAAAAACCCTACACAACAAAACTAGAGCCTGATACCTAATAAAACCAATTTAAGGTAGTGAGTTGAGTATATCTGGCTACCAGTATTAAAAAAACTCTAAAATTACAACAGCACAACAACAGAGAGGAAACAAACAAGGACATCTAATCACCTCTCAACAAAAGTTTGCTCCAGGCACTGTCAGGCCATTATATGCTAATCAAGGTGGTCAGTTGAAACATTCACACCGAGCTCCAGCAGACAAGAGTCCTTTGTCCCACCCTGGTCATTCCACAGATATATAAACCCTTTTTCCTAGTTCCAACAGACCTCACTACCTCTGAGGATGCTTGCCATAGATATAGGCGAAACGTCAGGAGAGAATGCCTCTAGACCATGGCCATATAGCCCGAAAAAACCTACAACAACCCAATCGCTTCATACTTTGAGCCCCCTGGCTGCAGCACTGTAATAAAGGTAAAAAGTAAAGGTTGTCCCCTGACATTAAGTCCAGTCATGTCTGACTCTGGGGTGTGGTGCTCATCTCCATTTCTAAGCCGAAGAGCCGGCGTTGTCCATAGACACCTCCAAGGTCATGTGGCCGGCATGAGCGCTGTTACCTTCTCGCCGGAGTAGTATCTATTGATCTACTCACATTTGCATGTTTTTGAACTGCTAGGTTGGCAGAAGCTAGGGCTGACAGTAGAAGCTCACGCCGATCTCCGGAATCGAACCTGCAACCTTTTGGTCAGCAGCTCAGCACTTTAACCCACTCCACCACTGTAATAGCTCTTATAAATCCATGAAAAGTATTATAGAGTGATGAGCTATAAGTTTTGAACTGGGTGACTATATCAGCATTTACTAAGCTGATATATTTTAACAGAAGATTTGGATACACTTACACACACACACACACACACATATACTGACCATCTGAAGTTATTGCAAGCACTGTTATTTGGCAAAAAGCAGCTTACAAATGCCATAAACAAAACATGCCATGTCAAGGACTCTGCCTTGGAGTCCAGTTTCCAGAATCCACCAGAACCAGCTTAACCATTCCTCAGATTCTCTCCTTCAATCCAGAACAAACAAATAAAACACACCAGAAAAACCTGTAAACCCACACTGGATTTTGGGGAAAAAAATCTGCAGGAATAAACAAGGTGTAGTGATAAATTGCACACTGTCAAACCTCACATCAACTTTCCTTACCTTGTTACTACCAGGCCCGGATCCCTCTTTCATGATTTCACGATAGCTGAAGGATGAGATGCTGCTGCTGTCCCCAGTCTGTGCCCGGCTTGGAGAGCTGATATCTGCCAGGACGAGATCCTCTATCCCTGGAAAGAAGTGGCAGTGTTAGAAAATCAAGCAGGCTCAATGTCGGACTCCCGACGTTTTAGCAGCAAAAGGAGTCTACAATTTATTTATTGATTTATTTAAAACATTTATATTCCGCCCTTCTCACCCCGAAGGGGACTCAGGGTGGAGCACAGCATATATGCGGCAAACATTCAATGCCGGGACAAGAATTCATTATATGCATATATAAACATTAAAAACATTTATCTCAATATTAAAATACATTGTTGAAAACCGTTGTCGTCATCCAAATCCACAAGGAAAGCGCCATAGGTGCCACTCTCCATCTTTGACAGTAAAAATGCAACTTAAACAACTGAATGATTTGCTTTTTACACACAGTGAACAACGAAATACAACACAGACAAAGGTATCTTATTTTATTATAATTTGTTGTTTGGGCTTGGCCTCATGTAAGCCGCCTTGAGTCCCCATTGGGGAGATGGTGGTGGGGTATAAATAAAGATTATTATTATTATTATTATAAAGGCCTTCCTCTTTTTCCATCTCTGGTGTCTGGAGGCAATGCTCAACTCAGGCCATGGGGAGATGCTTTTGTTCCATTCTTCCATGCCGAGGAGCCTGTTGTCCATAGACATCTCTGATTGTGTTGCCAGCATGTCTGTGTATCTGCCTGTGGCGCCCTTTTACCTTCCCACCGAGGCGGTACCTATTGATCTACTCGCATTGCATGCTTTCAAACTGCTAGATAGGCAGAAGCTAGGGGCCAACAGTCAGAAGCTTACCCCGACTCGTGACTTTGAACTGCCGACCTTCCGGTCAACAGGTTTCCTGCTAGTGTTTTAACCCACTGTGCTACCATGGGCCTATTATTATTATTACTATTGCTGCTGCTACTACTACTACTACTATAGGCTAGTTGATTCTCTTTGAGTGCAAATTTCTGCCGATAGCTTTCTGATATCTTCTTCTTCTTAGGCGACCCCTCATTGGCTGAGTAGGATAGTCTTCCAAGATCAGTGTTCTTGTGGGTCCGTAGGTGACTGTGGAGCCCTATTCTTGATCTGCATCTTCTTCTGCAGTATTTTATTTATTTGTCGTGTCAGAGCAACCAGTCCATTATATTACATTTCTAACAGAACAAAGCAAACAAACAGACAAAATACAAAACTTGTGAGTCTGGTAGTTGGTTAAATGTCCTTTGACCAGTATCTGGCCACTTGGAGTGCTTCCGGTGTTGCTGCAAGAAGGTCCTCCATTGTGCATGTGGCAGGGCTCAGGTTGCATTGCAGCAGGTGGTCAGTGGTTTGCTCTTCTCCACACTCGCATGTCGAGGATTCCACTTTGTAGCCCCATTTCTGAAGGTTGGCTCTGCATCTCGTGGTGCCAGAGCGCAGTCTGTTCAGTGCCTTCCAAGTCACCCAGTCTTCTGTGTGCCCAGGAGGGAGTCTCTCATTTGGTATCAGCCATTGGTTGAGGTGCTGGGTTTGAGCCTGCCACTTTTGGACTCTCACTTGCTGAGGTGTTCCAGCGAGTGTCTCTGTAGATCTTAGAAAACTATTTCTAGATTTAAGTCGTTGACGTGCTGGCTGATACCCAAACAGGGATGAGCTGGAGATGTCTCTGCCTTGGTCCTTTCACTATTGGCTGCTACTTCCCGGCAGATGTCAGGTGGTGCAATATCGGCTAAGCAGTGTAATTTCTCCAGTGGTGTAAGGCACAGGCACCCGTGATAATGTGCAGTGAGGGCATTGGTTTCCAGATGGAAGGTGGTCTTGGTCGGGGTTGGCTTGACACGCCTTCCTCTTGGCACGTTTCTCTCTTTCACCCTCCATTCGTGCCTCTTTAAATTCTGCAGCACTGATGGTCACAGCTGACCTCCAGCTGGAGCGCTCAAGGGCCAGGGCTTCCCAGTTCTCAGTGTCTATGCCAGAGTTTTTAAAGTTGGCTTTGAGCCCATCTTTAAATCTCTTTTCCTGATATAGACCTGGGTTGATCTATGGATGAAGGTTTGGGAAGCTTGTGGGGAGGGGCACAGAAATATTTGAGAATGGAGCTCACAAGCGGTCTCATGTGCGCACCTAAAATTAAGCAAATGAATGCTTACATAGCTCTTCACCAGGAAAAAGTAAGCTCTCCTTATATGTTCAGTGTCTTTACCAACTAGACTGCATACATTAAAAAAAAACCAATTTCAGGTAATGAATGATACAGGAACCCACAGGCTAATATGTGCTTTTCAACAGGTCTGCTTTGATTATAGCCTCAAAAAGGTCTAGCTCAAATTAAACATTGATTAGGACTGCTGTTATTATTTCTTTCCCTAGTACTGAAACTAGCTGGATACAAAAAATGAGAATGGTTCCTTGGGGGTTTCTCATTGCCTGCAGATTCTACTTCTCTGTTGGAGGTGGGGGAAATGGTGGCAGTGGCAGAGAGCCTGCTTGTTCTTAGCAGAATTTCCGATCCCTCCTGTGTCCAAAACCTGTCCTAAATCGATCCCTGTACTCACATCACCCCCTCATCCACTAACTCTTTTCCTCTGGAGCACCAAGCTCGCGCTGCAAAATGTGGGAATCTCAGGAGGCCTACAGGAACGAGGCAACAAAGATCTTGTTTACATAATCAGGAATGCGCAAGAGTCCTGAGCAGAGGTAAACGCTCCCGATCTATCAGCCAGACTGCAGGATCCCACCCTTCCCCAAAGTTTTGGCTTCTCCAGCACATGCGCAACATACTCCCCCTAGTGGCCTTAATCATAGTTAAAAGCAAATCCTGGCTAATTTTAACCAGGATTAAGCCTACGAAGAAGGCAAATGGTGAACTCATGATGAGAAGGTGGAGTCTGGGGAAGTTTGGGGGATTCCCCCCCCCCCATTCTCTTCTTGATCCCTCAAATTGTGATCAGATTGGGACACTTCATTGCTGGTTAAAAAGAAGTCCAATTAGCAAAACCTATGTTGGGGCTGATAGCAGTCAGGAGCTCATTCAAGAAGCAAGCTCAACATGATTATTGCACAGGCTCAGGCTGTTTAGCTACATGCCAGTCCCCTAATAGACAGCTTAAGGACAGTTGCCTTAGTCACCTGTAGATTGGACTACTGTAACGCACTCTACGTGGGGCTGCCCTTGAAAACAGCTCGGAAATTCCAGATGGTCCAATGGGCGGTGGCCAGGTTGCTAACTGGTGCTCCTTACAGGGAGAGGTCAACCCTCCTGTTCAAGGAGCTCCACTGGCTGCCATTTATTTTCTGGACCCAATTCAAGGTGCAGGTTCTTACCTACAAAGCCCTGAACGGTTTGGGACCCGCCTACCTACGTGACTGCATTTCTGTGTACGAACCCACACAATCTCTTCGATCATCTGGAGAGGCCCTGCTTGTGCTCCCACCTGTATCGCAAGCGTGATTGGTGGGGTGAGGGAGAGGGCCTTTTCGGTGGTGGCCCCTTGACTCTGGAACTCACTTCCTAATGACATCAGGCATGCCCCAACTCTGGCAGTCTTCAGGAGGAGTTGTTCCAGTGTGCCTTCCCAGAATAATGAATCCTCAGCACTTTGTCCTCTAAAGCACTTTATATCGATTTAGGTCTGTTCGTATGTCTTTACCACGCCCACTTCCTTATCTCGTCCATGACCAGCATCATTTTAATTTTAATTACATTTGGCCCAGCCATAGATTTTAAAGTGTTTTGTATTATTGTCAATGCTTATGTTATTGCCTATGTGATTTATTTTAAATGCATGTATTGTTATTGTTATTGCTTGTATTGTTGTATTGTGGGCTCGGCCTCATGTAAGCCGCACCGAGTCCCTTGGGGAAATGGTAGTGGGGTACAAATAAAGTATTATTATTATTGTATTGTCGAAGGCTTTCATGGCTGGAATCACTAGGTTCTTGTGGGTTTTTTCGAGCTATAGAGCCATCTTCTAGAGGCATTTTCTCCTGACGTTTCGCCTGCATCTATGGCAAGCATCCTCAGAGGTATGCAGCTGTGGATGCATGCAGCTGTGGACAAGTCTACATCCATCCATGCAGCTGTGGACAAGTCTACATAGGGACCACCAAACGCAGCATTGCCCAGACACGCATCAAGGAACATGAAAGGCACTGCAAACTACTTCAACCAGAGAAGTCAGCCATAGCAGAGCACCTGATGAACCAGCCTGGACACAGCATATTATTTGAGAACACAGAAATGCTGGACCACACCAACAACCACCATGTCAGACTACACAGAGAAGCCATTGAAATCCACAAGCATGTGGACAATTTCAACAGAAAGGGAGAGACCATGAAAATGAACAAATTCTGGCTACCAGTATTAAAAAACCCTAAAATTACAACAGCAAAACAACAGAGAGGAAACAACCAGGCACAGATTAACACCTCCCAGCAAGAGATTTTCCCAGGCTCAGGCAGGCCTTCAAATGCTAACGAAGGTGATCAGCTGAAACATTCACACCTAACTTCAGCAGAGAAGAGCTCTGTGCCCCACCCCAGCCATTCCATAGATATACAAACCCATTGTCCTAATTCCAACAGACCTCATTACCTCTGAGGATGCTTGCCATAGATGCAGGCGAAACGTCAGGAGAAATGCCTCTAGAACATGGCTCTATAGCCCGAAAAAACCCACAAGAACCTATTATTATTATTATTATTATTATTATTATTATTATTATTATTGCCTGGATTGAATTCCCTTAACTGCATTTCTGTTTACGAACCCACGCAATCTCTTCGATCATCTGAGAGGCCCTGCTCTCGCTCCCGCCCCCTTCACAGGCACGATTGGTGGGGACGAGGGAGAGGGCCTTCTCTATGGTGGCCCCCCAACTCTGGAACTCACTCCCCAAGGATATCAGACAAGCCCCCACATTGGCAGTCTGTTCCAGTGTGCCTTGCCTGAATAAAGGAAATTGCAATAAAAAGAACCTATGCTTTAAAGTTATTGACAAGTCATTCATGACACTCTGACATGCCATTACTTACTAGATTTCCTGTCCAGCACACTAGCAGTGAAGTAGGCAGAACACTTAGAGGAAAGAGACTACTAGGCATGTAGGAAGCGAGAAATCTGATGAGAACTGCAGCTGCCTAGCCCGGCGGTTGAAAAAAGGAGCCATTCATTGCTGGGAGTCTGGTGCTGCCAAGGACAGCCACCTCCCTAACCCTTCACATGCCTTGTGCCTTGTTCAGATGATCTACCTGTTAACTCGGGCACCAGCTTCCACCTGAGACTCCTTCACTTAAATGATCTTTTCTTTCGCTTCCCAAGAGACAAGACACGTCAGAGTGTCAGTGGCCCTCTTGTTAAGAAGAAAAGGAAAGAAAAAAGAAGAGGTGGAGAGAAAGCCTTTTAAAGCTTGACTCCACGCTGGGAAAAGAAAAGCCCTGTGGAGAGAGAAGGAGTTCTTTGTGCAGACTGCCAGGAGGGAGGAAGCAAAAAAGGAGAAATTCAGAAGTCCCTTTGCGTTTGGAGGAACTGCGAGATCAAAGCCGCAAGATAAAAAGGCATCGCTGGCCTGCAACTTGCCAGGGGCCAAATGACAGACCCTCCTGGGGCCCAAGCAGTTCATACTTCAAGGCTCACTTTTAAACGTGTGTGTGTGTGTGTGTGTGTTGCTCTAACAGTAGCTGCAATGGCAGGCAGGCAAGAGCCTCATTCTCAGCTATAACTGCGAACCTTGTTTGAATGCAAACCGTAGACCCTTTCATGAGGATTGATTATCTCTTCTTTTGAAAAAAAAAATACTCTCTTAACCACCCTCTTGCCTTCGAAACCACTGTGCATTGAAAGGGCACCTTCCTCCTCTTCTTCCTTAAGATCATTTCCTTAAGATGTCTACAATTGGAAGGAAGAGAGTACATAAACGATTTGGGTACAAGGACATGAGCTCGAGTGCATGAAATCCAAGAGGTACAAAGCCAAGGAAAGGGGCACATTGTAACTTCTGAAGGATGGATAGATTTCACCATGAAACAAAAAGAGATGGAAAATATTGAATTCTGAAAGCGGGCATCGTTTTACTGGATGCTAGGAGGGGGTCGGACAGTGATGGGCAACCTTTTGAGTTTGGTGTGTCAACATTTGCCAAAAACCTGAGCATAACTTGAGTGGGGTGTCAACTTTGAGAAAAAAACACCCATAATTTTGCAATATTTATAGTTTAAATAAGAAAAATGTATATTCCATGCTGAGTTATGGGGAGAACAATGCTCAAACGTGCAGACGTTAAATTTGTAGAGCCTTTTACAAATTTAAAGATGGAATTAGATTGGCTCTTATAAGGTGTAGTTCTTTGTATGCGGCCGCATGTGGCCGTGTGTCAACAAAAATAGCCATGTGTGTCACTGCTGACACGCGTGTCATAGGTTCACTATCACGGGGGTAGGATAAGTAAATAATGGAAGTGAATAGAGCACCTCCATATATTTAAAGGTGGAAAACCTACAGATGTTGGTGGCCTGCTAAATCCAGCAAATTTAGCCAATGTTGAGAGATAATGGGAAGAATACCCATTATCAGTATTGAAAAACTGAACAGCACAACAACAGAGAGGAAACAAAGAAGGACAGCTAATTACCTCTCAACAAAAGATTGCTCCAGACACTGCCAGGCAATCAAATGCTAATCAAGGTGATCAGTTGAAACATTCACACCTAGCTCCAGAAGACAAGAGTCTTTTGTCCCACCCTGGTCATTCCACAGATATATAAACCCTTTTCCCCAGTTCCAACAGACCTCACTACCTCTGAGGATGCTTGCCATAGATGTAGGCGAAACGTCAGGAGAGAATGCCTCTAGACCAGGGGTCCTCAAACTAAGGCCTGGGGGCCAGATACGGGTCAACCTAAGTCTGAAACGATTTGAAAGCACTCAACAACAGTCCTATTTCATCAGCGAAAAGCAGGCCCATCTATGGCAAGGATGCTTGCCATAGATGCAGGCGAAACGTCAGGAGAAAATGCCTTTAGAACATGGCCATATACCCCCAAAAAACCTACAACAACCCAATGGGAAGAATAATCCACCAACTCCCAGAAAGCCACAGTATTTTAGTTCTTAACATAAGAACTCTATTAGGTTTCGCAACCACCAAACAAGACAATCTAGGACGGTGGTTCTCAGCCTTTCTAATGCCATGACCATTTAATACAGTTCCTTGTGCTGTGGTGAACCCAACCATAAAATTATTTTGTGTAATGTAAATATCTGATATGCAGGATATATTTTCATTCACTGGACCAAATTTGGCACAAATACCCAATATGCACAAATTTGAATACTGGTGAGGTGGTGGGGATTGATTTTGCCATTTAGGAGTTGTAGTTGCTAGGATTAACCTACAATCGAAGGGCATTCTGAACTTCACCAACGATGGAATTGAACCAAGCTGGGCACACAGAACTCCCATGACCAACAGAAAACACTGGAAGGGTTTGGTGGGTATTGACCTTGAGTTCTGAAGTTGAAGTTCACCTACAACCAGAGAGCACTGTGGACTCAAATAATAATGGATCTGCACCAAACTTGGTACGAATACTCAATTTGCCCAAATCTTAACACTGGCGGAGTTTGGGGAAAATAGACCTTGACATTTGGGAGTTGTAGTTACTGGGATTTATAGTTCAGCTACAATCAAAGAGCATTCTGAACCCCACCTATTATAGAATTGGGCCAAACTTCTCACACAGAGCCCCCATGACCAACAGAAAATACTGTGTTTTCTGGTAGTCTTTGGAGACCCCTCTGACACTCCCTCATGATCCCCCAGGGTTCCTGACCCCCAGATTGAGAAATACTGATCTAGGATCGTTCCTGATATTATGAATGGGTATGGTGGTGGTTAGGTAAAGGTAAAGGTAGTCCCCTGACATTAAGTCCAGTCATGTCTGACTCTGGGGTGTGGTGCTCATCTCCATTTCTAAGCCGAAGAGCCAGCGTTGTCCGTAGACACCTCCAAAGTCATGTGGCCGGCATGACTGCATGGAGCGCCCTTACCTTCCCGCCGGAGCGGTACCTATTGATCTACTCACATTTGCATGTTTTCGAACTGCTAGGTTGGCAGAAGCTAGGGCTGACAGCGGAAGCTCACGCCGCTCCCCAGAATCGAACCTGCGACCTTCTGATCAACAAGCTCAGCAGCTCAGTGCTTTAACTCACTGCGCCACCGGGGGCTCCTAATGTAATGTAATGTAATGGTGGTGGTTACAGACCCATATATTTAGAAAGCTGCTGGGTTGGGGAAGATTTTTTAAAATTAAATGCCAAAGAGTTGCTTTCCACTTGATGAAATTACGACAGAGCTCCTTTTCACAATGGGATTTGACAGCACACAGAGGGACTAAAAGCAGGAATATCAACAGCAATGGCATTTGGCTGGTCAACTATTTCGGAGACATATATTTTTTTTGTTATTAATTGTTTTTACATCTCTGTTTTCAAAAAAGGAAACGGAGGAGCAGGAATCTGGTAGCATCTGTAACACTAACTAGTTTTAATTTTAGCCCGAGCTTTTGTGGATATAAACTCACTTCTTCTGAAGCTGTACCAAGTGGTATCAAGGCCTCGGGTTATCAAGCATATTTATACAGTTGTGGAAGTGGGACAGAAAGTAATAAGATTCAGAAAGATAAAAGTAGACATTGAAGGTTTGTTAAGGATACAGAAACAAGAACCTTAAAATAGAAGTGAATACAGTCAGCCCTCTGTATTCACGGATTCTGCATCCATAGATTCAACCATTCACAACTTGGGGAAAAAACTAAAACATTGAATTTGCCACTTTATGTAAGAGACACCATTTTAACTACGCCATTGTACATGCTCAATGGGGCTTGAGCATCCATGGATCATATCTTATGCTATCTATGGGGGACTTGGAGCCAAACTCCAGCAGACCCCAGGAGTCCACTGTACTCTGTGGATCTGCACAGTCTTGTAAAAATCCTAGCTCAGTCTTCTCTAGAGCAAGTTCTCATTTGAAACTATGCACATCACAAAGCCTGCTCAGCCAGGTAAGTGCCAAGGAACTGATGAAGAGTTTAGTCTGAAAGAAAAACCTGGTGATGGGAGATGTCCCTCAAGGGTTGTGAGTCTGGGGCCCCTTCCACACAGCTGAATAAAATGCCACATTTTCTGCTTTGAACCAGGATATATGGCAGTGTGGACTCAGATAACCCACTTCAAAGCAGATATTGTGGGATTTTCTGGGTTATATGTCTGTGTGGAAAGGCCCTGGGTTTCTGCCCCTCTCAGAAGCTGCCAGAAAGCTGCCTCACCCTCATGTTCCTCAGAATATTCCCTTCACTTTATGGAATGGTTGTCTTTGCCCCCACTTGTCTTCATCTTTAATATTTCCAGCTCCAACGAAAGGTTAAGCCTCCTCTTTTAGTGTTAAACCTGCAACATTTACGAGAAAGAATATGAAAGGCCCCAAAGGGACTGATACTTTACCCTCCTCTGTCTCGAAGAATGACAAGCCAGGGCTTCTCCGCTCCTCTTTCCAACCTGACACTGTTCACAATAGGCAGAGAACTCTGCCCACAGAGGAGACATCAATGAAAGACAACTAGAGAGAAGTCTGGTGCTTTGAAAGGGAAACATTTTGCCTTCGAACAGATCCGGGAATATTTTCACTTATTTTACCTCCACCTGCATCCTGTCAATATTTGCCGGCTCCCTAGAATGATACTAAAAATGCACTCTTCAATGACTTTCTTTCAACTATTTATTTATTTACCGTGTCAGGGCAACCAGTCGATTCATCCAGTGGTTTTTGAGTTCTGTTAATCCCACAAATGAACATTACATTTTTATTTATATAGATTCTTTGCTCTTTTTCTTCCCTTCTCCCTATTACCTCCCTCCCCACTACCTTACCTCTCTCCCCTTCACCCCCTACCCCGCTATCCCTATTTTAAATATACGACATGCTGATGATTGACAACCCTACAGAGGTACCCTCAAAAAAACCTCTAATAAATATCAATTTTAAAAAAACCTCCAGATAATGAGACTCCAGTACACTCTGAAGCAGCACATTCCATTGCCAAACGGCTTTTATCATCAAGAAATTCTTCCTAAAGTTTAGATGGAAACTCTTTTCCTGCCATTTGAATCCATTCCTCTATGTTCTAGTCTCCTCTTTCCCTGACCTATGTCACGTGATTGTTCTGAGAACAAAAACAGGAAGAAACAGGGCCTTGAGCTCAGTAGAAAAAAAGGCACAATACAGATAAAAGAGATATAACCTGCACATACAGCCCAATTCTCTCCTAAAAAGAGCTATCAAAACACATTTTTCTGACCTGAGACAAAACTATGAATGCTGAGACAAAACTACAAATTCCCCCCACCCTCCAAATCACACTCTCTTGAAACCTAGATACATTATTTTTGTACATAAGGCAGAAAAATCCCACAGGAGACTTTCCACACTCTCACAGTAAATATACAGTAATAATAAATTACCTAACAAACAACTTGCCACCCTTTCATGACATCAAAGATCTGATGCCTGACGTGTCTTCCGCACACAGGAACCAGTCCTAAGCACCAAATTAGCATGTCCCTTTTTACACATCCTAATTTTATACCCATATCCTCTTTCTTCAGCCTCCACACCCTCAAAGGACTCAACCAGATGGCTTTTTAAAAGAAATCAGCTTTTAAAAAATGCTGACATTCCTGCAAGGTGTGTTCTCGCTGGACCACACAGCTGAGGTGGCCAGGTGTCTGACTGACTACAATGGCAGCGAAGCAGCTGGCATCTAACATCCAAGGGTACCTGGGGGCTGTAAAAAGTGTATTTTTCATGCCACCACCCAAAATACTTCTCATGATCCCAACACTGCTGAGCCAGGAACTTAGGAAGCTTGCCAGCTGAGCAAATTCTTAAGAATAGTGGGAAGTAGGGACAACGCTAGCAGCCAATATTACATTTTTGCTGGATGTGATGCTGCATTTGGGTTAGGAATCCAATGTCTATCATCCCAGAAAGGGCTGTCATGGGAATCCTTTAGTTCTAGATTGGAACCAAAGGAAATCAGTATCCAATGGTAGATCTCTAGAGGAGATGCTATAGATTGACAGGGACTTCCAATTCTCACTTTTCCAATGCCATAGATGCAGGCGAAACGTCAGGAGAGAATATAGGATGTATAGGATGGCAACCTGTGTTGGACGGGGTTACACTCCCCCTGAAGTCACAGGTCCGCAGTTTGGGAGTTCTCCTGGATTCATCGCTTACGCTTGAGGCTCAGGCGTTGGCGGTGTCCGGGAGGGCTTTTGCAGAATTGAGACTCGTGCGCCAACTGCGACCGTACCTCACGAAGGTTGATTTGGCCGGGGTGGTCCATGCCTTGGTCACCTCTAGATTGGACTAATGTAATGTGCTCTATGTGGGGCTGCCCTTGAAAATGGCTCGGAAATTCCAACTGGTCCAACAGACGGCGGCCAGGATGTTAACTGGCGCTCCTTACAGAGAGAGGTCAACCCTTCTGTTTAAGGAGCTCCATTGGCTGCCGTTTACTTACCGAGCCCAATTCAAGGTGCAGGTGCTTACCTACAAAGCCCTAAACAGTTTGGGACCTGCCTACCTGCGTGACCGCATCTCCGTGTATGAACCCACGTGCTCCCTTCGTTCATCCGGAGAGGCCCTGTTCGCGATCCCACCTGCGTCACAGGCACGTTTGGTGGGGACAAGGGACAGGGCCTTCTCTGTGGTTGCCCCCCCCCCCGACTCTGGAACACCCTCCCCAAAGACATTAGACTAGCACCCACGTTGGCAGTCTTCAGGAAGAATCTGAAGACCTGGCTATTCCAATGTGCCTTTCTGGAATAGGATAATCTCCAGCACTACATCCCAGAAGCACTTTATTAGAGTTTAAGACTCTCTGCACATTCCACTTGCCCGGAAATCCAACATACCTCCTGCCACACCCAGCACTTTTAACCTGTACCCATCACTGGCCCGGTCCTGGTTTTTATTGCGTATTGATGTAATGTTTTGTATTGCTTATGTTTTAATTTGCTTTAAATTGTATTGTTATTGTTTTGTTGTTGCTGTGTTGAGGCCTTGGCCTTTGTAAGCCGCATCGAGTCCTGTGGGAGATGCTAGCGGGGTACAAATAAAGTTTAATAATAATAATAATAATAATGCTTTTAGAACATGGCCATATAGCCCGAAAAACCTACAACAACCCAGAAACATAATATCTACATGCCCAGCAATCATCAATAAAGTCTGCTACCCCGATTAGATTGTGATCCTAACAGGTCATGATCCATTATCCTCAATAAGAAATTTTATTTACTTATTTATTTATTTATTTATTTATTTTTTACTACATTTATATACCGCCCCTCTCAGCCCAAGGGCGACTCGGAGCGGTTAACAATAGGCAACAATTCGATGCCGGTACAGTTACAACAAATTAAAACAATAATAAATATTTTAAAATACTAACAGCAATATAAAAACATAAAAATCATACAAAGCATTTAAAAATATTGTCAAAGCGTCTCCATCGCAAATCATTGTCCAGTTGCATCGTCAATTGTCCATAATATCATATATCTATGCCGTATTTGGGAAGGCCTGTTCAAAAAGCCAGGTTTTTACCATTCTTCGAAAGGGCAGGAAGGAGGGGGCCTATCTTATCTCTCTAGGCAGGGCGTTCTACAGTCGAGGGGCCACCACTGAGAAGGCCCTGTCTCTTGTCCCCACCAGATTTGGTAGAAACCTCACAGTTGACCTGCTGAAACTGTACTTTTATGTATCTCACAAAAGCGAGCCATCACTGGTTCCTCTCCTCCCATGTATTTTCTCAATTCACATGGGATTAAGAGAGTGAGAAGGATGCCTTCTCAGTTCCAACAATGAATGTCATATGTATGCTGTTTCTACTGTTTCTTAAAAAATAAAGTACCATCTACAACAAGATAGTACAACTTTTCTTTGAAACAGAGGGTTAAACTGTATTAAAATCTGACAGGCTTTTTGGGAAATGTGCGTGCTACATGTTTGTTTCGCCCAATACATTTTCTGGGTGAAACAGTCACACATGCCACTGATGTGACAGTTCCCTCCACTATATCTAGGCTGTGTGATGCAAGTTCCTTCTACATTACTCTATATCCCAGGATCTGATCCGAGATTATCTGCTTTAAACTGGATTATATGACTCTCCACTGCCAGATAATCTGGGATAAGAAGAAAATCTGGGATATAGGGGCAGTGTGGAAGGGGCTACAGACATTTCTGTCTGACAAGAAAGAGGAAAAGTTGCCACCAGAGGCAGTTGGCTTATTCTGCCTAATGACAGAACCAGTCCCATTGTTAATTTACTTTAGGAAATACTAGCTGTCTCCTGCCATGCATTGCTGTGGCCCAGTCTGTTGATCTGGAAAATAAAGTAATGAGAAAGTGTTGGTTTCTAATATATGTAATTCCTTTATGCTTGTGAGTAAATAGTATTTCTTGCAGTTTCTTTGTCAGTGTTGATGTGGAGAGTGTCTGGCTTGCCCACCTTGGAACATGCAAGATATCACTGTCCTCCTTTAAGGGTCCCTTTCAAACCTATGATACTATATCTCTCTGTGTGTGAATCTGCCTATCTCTATCTATCTATCTATCTATCTATCTATCTATCTATCTATCTATCTCTATCTATCTATCTATCTATCTATCTATCTATCTATGGCTGGATGGCTCTTTCTCGGGAAGACTTTGATTACATTTTCTTGCCCTGATGAAGGGAGTTGGACTGGATGCCCTTAAGTATTTTCTGTTGGTCATGGGAGTTCTGTCTGGGAAGTTTGTCCCGATTCTGTCGTTTGTGGGGTTTAGAATGCTCTTTGATTGTAGGTGAACTGTGAATCCCAGTAACTACAAATTCCAAATGTCAAGGTCTATTTCCCCCAAACTCCATCTGTGTTCATATTTAGACGTGTTGAGTGCTTGTGCCAAGTTTGGGCCAGATCCATCATTGTTTGAGTCCACAGTGCTCTCTGGATGTAGGTGAACTACAACTCCCAAACTCAAGGTCAATGCCCAAACCCTTCTATTGTTTTCTGTTGATCTATTTCCCCAAATTCCATCTGTGTTCATATTTGTGCATATGGAGTAATCGTGTCAAGTTTGGTCCAGATCCATCATTGTTTGAGTCCACAGTGCTCTCTGGGTGTAGGTAAACTATAACTCCAAAACTCAAGGTCAATGCCCACCAAACCCTTCCAGTATTTTCTGTTGGTCATGGGAGTTCTGTGTGCCAAGTTTGGTTCAATTCCATCATTGATGGAGTTCAGAATGCTCTTTGATTGTAGGTGAACTATACATCCCAGCAAATACAACTCTCAAATGACAAAATCATTATTTTCTGAGTGATGGTCACTCCTTGTGTTTTGAGATGTTTTGTTGCCAAATTTGGTGTGATTTCGTTCATTGGTTCTTTTGTTTTTAAAGTACTCATTATGCACAGAGCATTTTTATATATATAGATTCATGGCTTCTGCTGGTTCAAAGCCTATGACATCAGTTTAATCACAATACCGTTTAGAAGACAGGAAGAAGAAAACATCAGAGCCATATTCTTCACCTGCTGACACCTCTCACCTGTCCTGCTCTTGCTGTTGGTCAAGATCTCTTGGAGGCGCTCTTGGAGTTTGTCTGCTCGCTTACGTTCCAGGTGAAGCTGCCGCTTGAGGTCTTTCAGCTGTTAAAGGGGGGGGGGGATGATGGACAGATGAATAAGGGCTAGAGGCAGGGCTCCCCAGAGTTTAACCACACGGCAACCCAGTCTCAGTGCCAAATATCCATTGTGCATAAGTAAAGAGCTCCAAACAATCCTACAAGCAAATATAAGTCCCTTCTACACTGCCATAAAAAATCCAGATTATCTAAATTGAACTGGATTATATGGCAGTGTAAACTCATATATAATAATACAAGCAGAGGCCGGGACTGTGGCACAGCTGGGTGGGAGTCAGTTGCATTAAGATCACTACTGACCGAAAAGTCATGTGTTCAAACCCAGCCCGGGCCGGAGTGAGCTTCCGGCCAATTTGTGTAGATGTTGTCAACCTTTGCAACCCGAAAGACAGTTGCATCTGTCAAGTAGGGAATTTAGGTACCACCTATGTGCGGGGAGGCTAATTTAACAAATTTGCGAGGCCATAAAAAATCTCCAGCAAAAGCATGCGGGGAATGCGGAAAGTACTTCATTGGTGTCGCAGATGGACGGTGAAGCGACAGCTCCCCTGGTGGCCAGAAAATTGGAATGTTAAATAGCCTCTGACTGTCTGTCTATATGTGTTGTGTGTCTACGGCATTGAATGTTTGCCCTGTGTGTGTACATTGTAATCCACTCTGAATTCCCTGCGGGGTGAGAAGGGCAGAATATTTATTTATTTACTTCATTTATATACCGCTTTTCTCAGCTCTCAGGCAGCTCAAAGCGGTTAACAACAGCAAAATTCAATGCAAAACATCATAAAACCATTATGGGACAGTTAAAACAATAGCACATCAACAATTAAACATCAATATAACAATCATTAGCGTCTCATCAGTAAAATCAGAATCCAATCTCATCATCCGTTAATCCGTGTTCCTATATTCATTACACTGCTTAATCGAATGCTTGTTCGAACAGCCAGGTCTTCACTTTGATCCGAAATGCCAATAGGGATGGGGCCGATCTGATATCTATAGGAAGGGCATGCCACAGCCGAGGGGCCACCACTGAGAAGGCCCTGTCTCTTGTTCCCGCCAGGTGCGCCTGTGATGCAGGTGGGACTGAGAGCAGGGCCTCCCCAGATGATCTTAATATCCTAGTTTACAGAATATAAATACTGTAAATTAATACATAAATAAACAAGCACTGTGGTCTTTGAATCTGATGCTATTTTTTAGCTCTCTGATTATGTGTGCATGTTGGCAGGGGGTGGAGACTTGTGTGTATGTGTGTGTGTATGAAAGAGAGAGAAAGAGAGAGAGAAAGGAAGCTGAACTTAGGAGGAATTGCCTTCCAGTCCATAGAAAATATTCTAAAAATTTCCTTAAAGGGAGTGATCGGGGCGGGGGGGGGGGGGTTAGCTTTCACTTCCAAAGAGCACATAAGAGAAGAAAACCTTGGTTCAAGCATGAACTCAGCAAGGTATTTTCCCCTTTGGTGTTATATCATGATGCCCACCTTCCCTTTGCTTCCCACGAGCAATCCCCATAGCTTACCGCTGCACTGCCTTTCTTCTCCAGGATCCGTTGCCCATCTACTGTGTCCTTCACCTCCTGCCAGAGAGACAAATAGATCACAGACCCACTTCTACTAAGCTTATTGGTACACTAGCAACAAATTGAGCAATTTCTCTCTTTGCTCATCTCATCTATACACTCCTTTTGTGAGACAGAACTGCTATTTTTCAAGGATCACACATTTAATTGCTTGGCCATGCTTGTCCTGTAAGCTGTAGAAGGCAATTTTGGAGGGGGTAGTAATGTCTTTTCTTCTCTAAGACACAAGCAAGCCTGGTAGCAGAAATTAACTTTAAAAAACCCTTAAATTTGTAGACAATTCACTCTTTTGCTTTTTTACTGGCAGAGTTCACTTCTAAATGCCCTGCCGCACACCAGTTTCCAGGAGCTCATATTTTCATTCATTCATATTGCTCGATTCAGTAGCAAAGAAAATGCAAATCAGCCACAATGTAGGTACCATAAAAACCGGGGTACTAGAAGACGGGGGCTATAAGACGACCCCCCCAATTTTAGAAGACAAAATAGAGTGTTGGGGATATACTCGCCGTTTAAGACAAGTCCTCAAACCAGGCGCTTCTCGGGCCGCTCTCCTTCCTAGCCAGCTAGGAAGCAGAGTGGCCTAAGCGGCCTAAGCAGAAGGGCTTCCCAGGCCGCTTAGGCCGCTCTGCTTCCTAGCCGGGCCTCGTGAGAATCGCGTCGCGGGAGAAGACGGGATTCTCGCAAAGCCCGGCTAGGAAGGAGAGCGGCTAAGCAGAAGGGCTTTCCAGGCTGCGTAGGCCGCTCTGCTTCCTAGCCGGGCTTTGCGAGAATCGCGTCGCGGGAGAAGACGCGATTCTCGCGTAGCCTGGTAAGGTGGGAAGCAGCCAAGGGCCCAGCCGCCAACAAAGGAGAGGCCTGGGCCTATGCAAGGAAGGCAGCCAGGAAGGGAGGAAGGACAGGGAGCCTGCCCGGGAGCAAGTATGGTAATTTTATTGATATTTTAATTTTATACCCGGGGTACTAGACGACCCCCAAAATTTTATAAGCTTTTAAATGCCTAAAAAGTCATCTAGTACCCCGGTTTTTACGGTAAGTATCCCTAAGGTAAACATAAAGGTTTCCCCTTGAAATTAACTCTAGTCGCATCTGACCCTGGGGGGTGGTGCTCATCTCCATTTCTAAGTCAAAGAGCCGGCATTGTCCATAGACGCCTCCAAGGTCATGTGGACGGCATCCCTAGACTTAGGATTGACTAAAGCAGGGGTCCACAAACTTTTTAAACAGAGGGCCAGGTCACAGTTCCTCAAACTGTTTGAAAAAAAATTGAATTCATATGCACGCTGCACATATATTATTTGTAGTGCAAAAAACACTTAAAAGCAATACAAAAAATATAATAAAAATATAAACTTATTATTTCAGTGGGAAGTGTGGACTTGCTTTTGGCTGGTGAAATAGGATTGTTGTTGTTATTGTGTGCTTTCAAGTCGTTTCAGACTTAGACTGACCCTGAGCGAGGGCCAGGTAAATGACCTTGGAGGGCCGTATCCGGCCCCCAGAACTTAGTTTGAGGACCCCTGGAATAAAGGGAGGTGAAAAGGTAATTTGGAGAGACTGAAGAACTGAAGGGTAGCAATCTCTGTCCTCAACCAACAGCCAAGGCACCAAGAAGCACCAGGATCCCACTCCTGCTATCTTCTGGGAAGAATATCATGGCAAGATCCACCCTGGTCTTATTTATCAGACAAAAAGGGAATAATTGCAGATTGAATTTTTCTCTCTCTATCACATTCAACCACAAGGAAAATTCATAACAACTTCGTCACTATGATACAGAGCCCAATGTTTGCTTCCTCTGCTTCTCTCCCTTCATTTGGTGTTTTTTAGACTATATGTATTTATTTACGACATTTATATGCCACCCTTCTCACCCTGAAGGGGACTCAGAGAGGCTTACAAGGTATATATACATACAATATATTATATTGTTAGCATAGTACAATATCAGTATTAAATATTACTATATTGTGCTATACCATTATATCGTAATATTATTAGTTATATTGCATGTAATATAAAATATATTATTATAATATATTATTATATGGCGCAGTGGGTTAAAGCGCTGAGCTGCTGAGCTTGGTGACCAAAAGGTTGAAGGTTCGATTCTGGGGAGCGGCGTGAGCTTCCGCTGTCAGCCCTAGCTTCTGCCAACCTAGCAGTTCGAAAACATGCAAATGTGAGTAGATCAATAGGTACTGCTCTGGCGGGAAGGTAATGGCGCTCCATGCAGTCATGCCAGCTACATGACCTTGGAGGTGTCTATGGACAATGACGGCTCTTCGGCTTAGAAATGGAGATGAGCACCACACCCCAGAGCCAGACATGACTGGACTTAATGTCAGGGGACAACCTTTACAACCTATTACATTATAATATTATAAATATTATATGTATATACAGTATTTTATATTATTAGCATAGTACAGTATCAGTAATAAATATTACTATATCGTACCCTACCATGATATTTTAATATTATTAGTTATATTACATGTAAAATAAAATATATTATTATAATATCATATTAATATTATATCGTATTACATTACAATATTATAAAGATTGTATGTATATACAATAGATTATATTATTAGCATAGTACAATATCGGTATTAAATATTACTATATTGTACCCTACCATTATATTGTAATATTATTAGTTATACTACATGTAAGACAGCTGGAAAAGTTTGTCTTCGTACTGACACCTGTAAGCTGTTTTTGTTGGAGCGAATACTGATTATGGCTATTATCACAACCTCTTTTTTGTCTTCTCTTAGTCCAAGCAGGGCTACATGAAGTTTTTACTTTTTGCAAGTGACCCTGAGAGACATCAACATAAAAACAAAGCCTTGTGTCTGGGAAGGAAAAGTCTGGATATTTGAACTAGAAGGGGACAGTGCCACCTGCCGATCTACGCTGGGCACTACAAGCAATCTGGGGAAAGAAAGACACTCTGGCAGATGGGCAATCCTGGCAAGAAGAAAGGGAACAGATGGATCTAAGAACCTCATGCTGCCAAGCACCACCTCCCAGGGGAAGCTGGCAGGCAGCAGCACAAGCACACCTGTTTCAGGCGGTTAACTGTGTCTATGTGTTCATCCCGGGCTCTTTCGATCTCTCGCAACTTCTCCTTGCTTGCTTCCACCTCTTGGTCCTTCAGCTGCAAGGGAAACAACCCAATAACAGATTGGTTGCAGATATGGTGCTTAAAAAGCAGAACTAAACATTAGGACAGAAGACTGGGGTGGGGATTTGACGGGGAGAAGGACCAAGTGGGGATGTATCATATTTACTCAAATCTAATGCTCACCCTTTTTTACCAAATACCCTTCCCAAAATCCCAAAATTCGAATAACATGAGCATCTTCATGCTGAGCCAAAGCTAAAAAGGAGAGTAACTTCAGGAACACCTGGAGCTCCTATCTGAGGGACACCATACCCAATTTACCAGGGCTCAAAGCTATGCAAAGCTGGAATCTGTAGTTTGACAAGGCATCAGCATTCTTTGGCAGCCCCCATGATCCCAAACGACAGACCTCATGACCCCACAGGGCAGGGCAGTTAAAGGGGATTCATTCTACAGCATAGGTGCGTCCCAAGGTTTTCTTTCTTTTCCTTTGCTGAAAGCTTTGGTGTTCTATCATTGTTATTTTTAAAGAAGGAATTATAACCATGCAATCACTGTAATGCACACCTTTTTTGGCCAAATAACAAAGAGTATACTTTTTGCGACTGTGCATTACATTCGCCAGCAATTCTTTTTTCTCATGTAAGCCGCACCAAGTCCCCCTGGGGGAGATGGAGCAGGGTATAAATAAAGTTTATTATTGTTGAAGGCTTTCATGGCCGGAATCACTGGGTTGTTGTGGGTTTTTTCGGGCTATATGGCCATGTTCTAAAGGCATTTTCTCCTGACGTTTCGCCTGCATCTATGGCAAGCATCCTCAGAGGTAGTGAGGTGATTATTGTTATTATATAATAATCATTATATTATATTATTATATAATAATCAATAATAATATATTATTATTATATTAAATATATTATTAAAGTTTATTATTATTATTATTATTATTATTATTATTATTATTATTGTAAACAAAACAAGATAAGTCCACAGCAGACACTCTGATAGCTGTTGAATTGGATCACACGTTGGACACTTCCCAAATGTGTAGGACTGTGTGATGTATCGGTGAATAATGTGTGCAGATCCCATTAAGGTGGCCTTCTGCAGCTGGCAGATGGTAATCTTGTCAGCGCCGATTGTGTTTAAGTGCAGCCCAAGGTCTTTAGGCACTGCACCCAGTGTGCCGATCACCACTGGGACCACCTTGACTGGCTTGACCCAGAGTCTTTGCAGTTCGATCTTTAAATCCTCATATCGTGTCAGCTTTTCCAGTTGTTTCTCTGCAATCCTGCTGTCACCTGGGATTGCGACATCAACGATCCATACTTTGTTTTCTAACACGATTGTGAGGTCAGGAGTATTATGCTCCAAAACTCTGTCTATGTGAATCCGGAAGTCCCAGAGGAGTTTGGCGTGTTCATTCTCTGTAACTTTTTCCTGCTTGTGATCCCATCAGGTCTTTGTCGCAGGCAGATGGTATTTGTGGCACAAGTTCCATTATTATTATTATTATTATTATTATTATTATTATTTTATTTTATTATTTTATTTATTATTATTATTATTATTATTATTATTATTATTATTATTATTATTATTTGGTTCAGGGTTTTGAAAATTGAGGTATGTATTAAATTCCATGGTGCTTTAAACTCAATACAGGTATGTTTATATCTTCAATTTCACCACAGCAGTTTCTTATCCCCACCTGATAGACAAACATATATCAAAAGGCTAGTTGGAGTTAGGAGGTAAAGGGGAAATAGAAAATAGAAAAAGTGGCATGTTGAGGGAGAGCTCAATGCTCTTTCTCTTGACAAATGACCCTGCACTGCCTTGCATGAATGCTGGGAACTGGAAATTCCCTGCAGTTCCAAAGTCTCAACCAGTACCACCCGCCTCTTCACATCTTAAGAGATGAAGGACCAAGGGACCTAATTTAGTCTAGGAAGTAGGGTGGGTATGCAAAATGAAATGAATCTTATTTATCAGACTACACTTCAAATATAAATAATTCATTTGTACTCCATTTTGAGGAACAGCGACATAAAAATCCATTAATGCAAATAAATAAAGGCAAGATATCTCCATTGTGACATGAGCTCCTAGTCCAATTACTTAGCTGGACAATTCTCATGTCTGAACAAGTCTTGGGCACAGATAGAAGGAAGCGGAAATTTGCCATGTCTAAACCATGACCCCAAGATAGGGTGGTCCTTGTTCTTGGCCCTGCCATAACTCACAGAGGCTGTATCAGGCCATCACTAGTAAGAAAAAGACAAGTCCAACCAATCTGCAGTATTTTTTGAGTTTGGGAACTCGTTGTCCAGGGTGCCTCTTCCCCCAATCTGGAGGACACTACAATGCCCAGTCTCTCCATACCTGCAGGTCTGCCAGATGCTGCTCCTTACAGGCTCGGAGGGCTTCTGCATGTTCCTGCTGGTGCTTCTCTATTAGCTCCTAGGGAAGTGAGAAAATAAATCATCAAATTCCTTGCGACTAGAAGGTGACCAAGTTTATGAGGCCTCTGGGGCCCTTCTAACAGGAATCCTTGAGTTCTCCAAAGGTCTGGAAAACAGCTCCTACACCCCTTTATGATGGGCTGGAACTTCTGAAAGCTAAGACTCAAAAATTTGGAGAGCCCAAGACATAAATGATGTCATTTCTGATGTGTGCCCCATTGCTAAGTAGCATGCAGACAGTGACGTGGGATCAGGATTTGCACAAGTGGGAGGAGGTGAAGCAGAAAGCCTCCAGTGCCCTATGGTTCTTGTCTAGATTGTCACCTCTGCATCTTTAAGCCGCCGCTCGAACCATCCCTTCGTGCCATCCATGGACTGTATTTGCAGGCGCAGCTCCTCCACAGTTTGCTGCATGGACTCCAGCTCCTGGCTACGAGCCTGGAAGTGCAAGAGAAAAGGGAGAAATGCAGGTGTTCCAGAAGCACAGGCTAGTAAGTCACTACTTTAGCCACTGAACAGAGGCAAGAGGCAGCTTTCATTAAGAGAATGAATCTCTGGTTTGGATACACTCAGTTCTTTGGGGAAATGTGACTTAGGCTCCCGCTTCCTTGAGCAATACCTTCTCCTCCTTAAGCTGCCCACGCAGCTCATCTTCTTGCCGTTTCTTGTGCTCATGCAGTTCACGCAGCTCTCGCTCATAGCGTGCTCGCACGGCTAGCACCTCTTTCTCATGCTGTAGGCGGAGGTTACTAATTTCTTCCTTATGGCGTCCCTTTTCCTGGAGGGTCTCAATGGCCATCTCATCTAGCATGGCTTTGCGCTTCTCTGCTGTCTGGAAAGCAAATCCATGTTAGAGTGATTACCTTGTATCAAAAAGAACAGCTTAGCCTTAATACAATGTGAAGTTTCTCACCTACCCACAGACCACAGAGCTGACGAGAATCTGGTTCATGAAGCCCAGTTCATAGAATCATAGAATCATAGAATCAAAGAGTTGGAAGAGACCTCATGGGCCATCCAGTCCAATCCCCTGCCAAGAAGCAGGAATATTGCATTCAAATCACCCCTGAAGTTCACCCTTACCCCAATATTTGGGAGAGAAGTGAGGTTTAATCCTGGGCGAGGGGCTTATTAACAAAAGACCATCCTCATAAATATATAGCAGAGTAACTTGCCAGCAGCAGCATGACCCAGCACCAGTAGCCAAAAGTGAAAAAAAAATAACAAAAACACACAGACCAATGTTATTTCTTCCATAGGAGGCTTTTCTTTGTAGTAAAATAATATGGTTGCACTATTTACAACACAAATAAACAAATACACAGTAATTTTACACACAGCAGCCTTCACACTGGAGCTTTCTCATATGAGGCTTCTCTCACACAGAGGTTTGCCTCACAACAAAAACAAAACAAAACTTTATTTATATAGTTTGTCCACGGCAATACACAGTTTATCAGTCCATGTTTTTCAAAATCACAGTTTGTCAAGCACAGTTTATCAGTCCTTTTTCAAAATCCTTTTTCAAAATCACAGTTTGTCAACCACAACCGGTTTCGACTGTGTACAGTCTTCTTCAGGTGGTAGTAATAAGTTTTTTTTGTATAATTCTTCAAGTACGATAAACAATGATAAGGACCTAAAGGGAATTTTAAAGAGAATTTTAAAGGGGCCCCATATAGTCCAGAATCACTTAGGGTCCTAGTTTTAGAGGTGGTTACATCGTGGCGCAGTGGGTTAAAGCATTGAGCTGCTGAGCTTGTTGATTGAAAGGTCGCAGGTTCGATTCCGGGGAGCGGCGTGAGCTTCCGTTGTCAGCCCTAGCTTCTGCCAACCTAGCAGTTCGAAAACATGCAAATGTGAGTAGATCAATAGGTACCGCTCCGGCGGGAAGGTAACGGCGCTCCATGCAGTCATGCCAGCCACATGACCTTGGAGGTGTCTACGGACAACGCTGGCTCTTCGGCTTAGAAACGGAGATGAGCACCACACCCCAGAGTCAGACATGACTGGACTTAATGTCAGGGGGCTACCTTTACCTTACTACATCCTCCATAAATATAGATTTATCTACTAGACTACTACAACGTGAAGCCTTTTGGATTTTTACTCTTGAAACTGTATATCCTAAGGATCTGAATGATTCTATTTCATTTCAGAGTTTCATGTGAGCAGGCACAGGCCTTTTAGAACAGGTTTTTCTCTTTTGAGTAACTTACTATTGCAAACTGGAACACAACCACACTGACAGCTATATGGGGCCCCTTTAAAATTCTCTTCATACACTATTACTTTCTCTTTATATATTGGAATCTCCACCTGCTTCCCTTGTGCTTGCCACAGAAATATACCTAACAAGCAGAGCACCTTGTAGGAGAACCTATGTGAGTATTTTGATTCTAGTTGTATAGGTTTTTTTTTAGTTTGGATAATTGCATTCCTTACTATGTTTAGCCACTTAATGTGTTCCCTTTAGGTCCTCATCATTGTTTATCGTACTTGAAGAATTGTACAAAAAAACCTTATTACTACCACCTCAAGAAGACTGTACACAGTCGAAACCGGTTGTGGTTGATGAACTGTGATTTTGAAAAAGGATTTTGAAAATGGACTGATAAACTGTGCTTGACAAACTGTGATTTTGAAAAACATGGACTGATAAACTGTATTGCCGTGGACAAACTTTACTTTAATCAAGAAGCTCTGGATTAAGAGACTTGCAAGAAGATTCACAAACTGTGTGTTGTTATTGCCAATTTTTTTTTCAAAACAACCTTAAAACAGATGTATATCTTGCTGTAGAATTTGTTGTTTATACCATATAAGATAAAAGATTTTTTGGTTTTGAGAACTGCATGCTGTATAACTTGTACTAAGATTTCATTTGTTGAATACGTTGTTACCATACGTTGAGTGTTTGGTCTTAGGGACCTTTGCCTTTTGCATTTCAGGGAACCCTTGCTCTCTATTCATAAAATTAACAAGACAAAATAAGCATTAAAAACCACAATAGCACATATATTTAAAATAATCCTGCCTGTTCAAGGCAGTTTAAAAGGCTAGGCTGGGCCGGGCTAGTGCGATTTTAGAGGGCCCAGGAAATTAGGTAGAGTCTATGGCTGTACATTTCCAGGGCCTAACAGAAGAAAGTGACCTGGATAATGGGTAGAAAAAGATGTGGCCAATTTCTACACTATCTGGGGCAGAGCTAGAACTAGTCGTTTTCGAAGGTTTGTTTAAACCATCAGGTCTTCAGGCTCTTACGAAAAGAGGGAAGGGATGGGGCCTGCCTTATTTCTCCAGGAAGGGCTTTCCAGAGGCGGGGGGCCACCACCAAGAAGGCCCCCTTTCTCGTCCCCATGAACCATGCTTGTGACAGTGGTGGGAGCGAAAGGAGGGCCTCCCCGGAAGATCTTAAAGTTCACACTCCTCAGGACGACACTAGCTTTGGCCCACGAACTCTAACAGGCTTCGGCCTACCAACTCTTTCAGTGTTTGACTCACACTTGTGTAATCAAAAATACCCAGTTAATTTTTAATATTTCTGACATGCCTGTCCCTCCTCCTGCCCTCATTTACCTTCCTGGTTTCATCAAGGTCTTGTAGCAATCTGTCTTTCTCCTGCCCAAGTTCTTGTAGCTGCTCCAGGAGACGTGTGTTGGCCCGGAGTGACTCCTAAGAGATGAAAGAGAAGGTGATCTAAAGCATTGTTCTTTAGGACAATCACTGCTTCTCTCTCCACAATCAAGTTATTTTTTTTTTCAGCACCCCAATACTGTGAGACCATTTTATATCTCTGATGGACACACAGGAGCACTCAGAACCATATAATCTGAGAATCAGGAATGGCAAGGAGTGTAGGAAAAGAAGAGGTCCAAGAGTCTGGTGGGAAATGAAACAAGGTTAGGTTGTTACCTTCTCTCTGCTCCCAGCTCTCTGCGCAGCAAAGGCTCCCAAACTGGCCATTTTGCATATTGTACCCAAGAGCAGAGAGGAGAAGGAAATGTAAGTCTTCTGAAACATCTTTCTCTTCTCCCCTCCTCTCCAGAATATGCAAAGCGGCCAACTAGACCGTGCATCAAGCAGCAGAGTTCTGCTATCTGTCAGGGGCTGTTGCAATACACTGCAATACAGGAGCACTGCAATACACCTAAATACCTGGGAGTCACTTTGGACCATGCTCTGACCTACAAGAAGAACTGCTTGAACATCAAGCAAAAAGTGGGCGCTAGAAACAACATCATACGAAAGCTGACTGGCACAACCTGGGGATCACAACCAGACACAGTGAAGACATCTGCCCTTGCGCTATGCTACTCTGCTGCTGAGTATGCATGCCCAGTGTGGAACACATCTCACCACACTAAAACAGTGGATGTGGCTCTTAATGAGACATGCCGCATTATCACAGGGTGTCTGCGCCCCACACCACTGGAGAAATTACACTGCTTAACCGGTATTGCACCACCTGACATCCGCCGGGAAGTAGCAGCCAATAGTGAAAGGACCAAGGCAGAGACATCTCCAGCTCATCCCGTTTGGGTATCAGCCAGCACGTCAAAGACTTAAATCAAGACATAGTTTTCTTAGATCTACAGAGACACTCGCTGGAACACCCCAGCAAGCGAGAGTCCAAAGGTGGCAGGCCCAAACCCAGAACCTCAATCCATGGGTGATACCAGATGAGAGACTCCCCCCTGGGCACACAAATCTGTGTGTTTGTTTTGTTCTGTTAGAATTGTAATACAATGGTATGGTTGCTGATGACACGATAAATAAATAGGGGCTGTTGCAGGGCTCTATGCTGCTTTCGTGACCTACCTGGAGTTGCGTGTTGAGGTCATCCCGCTGGGCAGTCAGCGTTTCCTTTTCGTTCTGACACTGCTGCAGCTCTGCCCCCAACGTTGCCACTTGATCCCGCATCAGATTCATCTCTTGGGTCTTGGATGTCTGGATCTACAGAAAAAGAACCAAGGACAAGAGTGGAAGAGACTGGTCTGAAAACCATCTGAAAATATCCATCTCTCCTCTAAACCTTCAAACCATGAATGGTGTAGTGGGATCTAACAGACTCAGAAATGACCACAACACATATAGCGTTCATATTTCTCCCTAGTACCTTGGAAATGTTCAACTATGTCCCCCTATGACATCCAAAAGACCAACCCCTTTGACATTTTCTTTTAACTTATTGATTCATAGCAAAAATGCCTTTTCTCTGCTGCCCATTCAGGGAAAGTGTTAGCTTCCGGCACAAGCTAAGTGAGCGACATCTAGGGTCTCCTGTTAGGAAGGGCCTCCACATACAAGATAAATCTAATACAATATAATACTACTACTAATAATACAATATTATAATTACATTTTTTATTTTACATGTAATATTACTAATAATATTACAATATAATGGTGTAGTACAATATAGTAATATATAACACTGATATTGTACTATGCTAATAGTATAATATATTGTATGTATATGTATATATATATCTTGTAAGCCACTCTGAGTTCCCTTCAGGGTGAGAAGAGTGGCATATAAATGTCGTAAATAAATAAATCTGTTAAATGGCCATGTGTTGTCTTATGAGACCCTCAAAATTCCCATAGCTTACAAAATAGCTATTTTAATTTATCCTTAGAGGGCTGAATAAGTGGGGGAAAAATGGATGACTTGGACTCTGGCAAACTTAACTTATCACACTCTGAGGTTACTGAAGACTTAACCAACCAGGGTCACTCATCGATAAAAAGCCAGCACCTTAAATTAAGTACTGAAGCATCGCAGAATTCTCTGATGACTTTGCGACTGCAGACTACACAGTTTTCTTTTCAGTAATTAATTCTACAGACTGTAACACAGTATTGATAATCTTTTCGATCTGTGCTGGTTTTGGGGGATCCGATCATGAGAACACTTTTTGGAGAGAGAAAAACTACAAGTATCCCCCAGTGTACTCCTACAAAATAATTCTGCTGAGACATATCCTTTATACTTGTGTATACATCTAGACATTTTAGTCCAAAAATTGACCCAAATAACTGGGTTGACTCCATGGGTTAGTATAGATCTGTATCTTATCTCCTATCATCCCCTTCTCTAAATAAAATAGCAAAAGGTGAGAGCACAAGAGAACTTAAAAGAAGCACCATCCACCTGTGCTCTTTCTGATTTTATGCCAGAATGGGGCTGCTGACTCCATAAAACAGCACTGGTGCTTTCTCCTCTCCATGGAATACCCCTTGACCAATCCACAGATCATATTAAAATCCAAAATTTTGGCTCCCAAACCGTATTTATTTACATGGTTTGGGTCCAGGCTATCTACAGGATTGCCTTCTCCCATTCAATCCACCCAACGCATTGAGGTCCTCTGAGGGGCAGTTACTCCAGTCCACAAGTCCCTGACTGGCGCCTGTCACTGAGAGCATTTTTTCATCTGCCACCCAAGACTATGGAACGGTCTGTCAAAAGAGTCCCGACAGCTAAATGAGCTGTTGAAATTTTAAACCCATCTAAAGACCTATCTCTTCCAGCAGGTCTACCCAAGCATAATTTTTAAACTTGTGTCCTGTGTTTTAATCTCTGTATTTTATATAATTATATATTTAATATGTATATTTTATGGAACTACATTTTAATAAGTAAGTTTATAGAATTTCTGCAATGTTTGTGTGCTATGAACTGTGTTGTGGCCTGCCACGAGGAGAGGCAGGTAAGAAATATTATTATTATTATTATTATTATTATTATTATTATTATTATTATTTGATACACAAAAAGATTACTACACAGCAAACAAGATCACTATGCTGGCTTTTGTATTCGATCACACGTTGGACACTTCCCAAATGTCTAGGACTGTGTGATCTATCAGTGAACTTTTTTTTTGTCGTGTCAGGAGCGACTTGAGAAACTGCAAGTTGCTTCTGGTGTGAGAGAATTGGCCGTCTGCAAGGATGTTGCCCAGGGGACGCCCGGATGATTTGATGTTTTTATCATCCTTGGGAGGCTTCTCTCATGTCCCCGCATGAGGAGCTAGAGCTGATAGAGGGAGCTTATCTGCCTCTCCCTGGATTAGAACCTGCGACCTGTCTGTCTTCAGTCCTGCCGGCACAAGGGTTTAACCCCCTGCACCACTGGGGGCTCCTTATCGGTGAATAATGTGTGCAGATCCGAGTAGGGTGGCCTTTTGCAGCAGACAGATGGTAATTTTGTCAGCGCCAATTGTTTTTAAGTGCAGGCCAAGGTCTGTTGTTGTTGTTATTTGAAACACAACAAGATGAGTCCACAGCAGACACTCTGCTGGCTGTTGTATTGGATCACACGTCGGACACTTCCCAAGTGCCTAGAACTGTGTGATTATCGGCAAATAATATGTGCAGATCCCAGCAAGGTGGCCTTCTGCAGCTGGCAGATGGTAATTTAGTCAGTGTTGATTGTGTTTAAGTGCAGGCCAAGGTCTTTAGGCACTGCACCCAGTGTACCGATCACCACTGGCACCACCTTGACTGGCTTGTGCCAGAATCTTTGCAGTTCGATCTTTAAATCCTCATATCATGTCAGCTTTTCCAGTTGTTTCTCTTCAAACCTGCTGTCACCTGGGATTGCAACATCGATAATCCATACTTTGTTTTTTTAACACGATCGTGAGGTCAGGAGTACTGTGTTCCAGAAATCTGTCTGTTGTTGTTGTTATTTGAAACACAACAAGATGAGTCCACAGCAGACACTCAGCTGGCTGTTGAATTGGATCACACGTCGAACACTTCCCAAGTGTCTAGGACTGTGTGATGTATCAGCAAATAATACGTGCAGATCCCAGTAAGGTGGCTTTCTGTAGCTGGCAGATGGTAATTTTGTCAATGCCGATTGTGTTTAAGTGTAGGCTAAGGTCTTTAGGCGCTGCACCAGTGTGCAGATCACCACTGGGACCACCTTTACTGGTTTGTGCCAGAGTCTTTGCAGTTCGAATAATAATAATAATAATAATAATTATTATTATTATTATTATTATTATTATTATTATTATTATTATTATCTACTTTTCAGAGAACAGTGACATTCAAAAATTATCCCAGAACATCAGAGTAGCTTTTCACTAAAACCAGAGATTTTTTATTTTACTAAGAATTCCCATCTAGGCAACACATTTTATGTCCACTCTACCTTGTTGTGCCACTAAAAATGCAGAACTCACAAACCTAACCTCGCAGACCTTCCCAACGAGCAATCTATAAGCAACCTCAGTCCACATGGACCAAGCCATTTCGGAATATGGACATCAAAAGCGTCCCTCCCTCTCAGCCAGGGGTGGTCGACTCTGGTCTTCCAGATGTTCCAGATGTTCCCCTAGTTTCCATTACCTCTTCCACCCCTGAGCAGCCCTCTGCTCCCACGGAGGGGCCTGGTACCTGTTCTAATGCTGCCAGATTGGTTCTCAGAGCATCATTTTCAGACAGAATGGTCTCAACCTGCTCCTGGCTCTCCGCACTTTGACAAGCAACCTAATACCCCACAAGGTAAAGGATGGGCGAAGGAAAAAAAGCAGAAAAAGAGAGAGGAGGAAAGGGGGAAGGGCAAAGCAGGAGAAAAAGAAGAGAGAAAGATTAAAAACACAGGGCAGAATATGGAAGCAGTGGCAGCTCTGTGCTAGTGCTCGTTTTCAGAAAAAGCAGGCTTGCTTTGCTTGGAAACCAAATGACAAAAAAGTGACATAAATTGCAGGAAAAATAGATCGAATAAATGCATTTAATACACACAAGTTGTTTTAGACAAGACACAACTATTACAGATTTTTTAAAAGCACATAATGCATCTAGCAGAAGGAAAAGGACTGAAAACATGAATGGTGAAGAGGGAGGGGAGGCTGCTTATGGAGATAGGTCTAATGCAATCTCTTAACTTGCTAAGAAATGTGAAAGTCAAATAGGAATGTTAGAGTTCTTGTGGCAGGAACGTTACTGAAGGCAATGGCACATTCACACTAAGATTTTGGGGAGAGTTGCTAAGGATCCCATGAAAAAGCATGATCATGGGGACTTCCCAGTGCAGCAGGACTAGATGACCACATTCACTTAATAATAATAATAATAAAACTTTATTTATACCCCGCCGCCATCTCCCCAAGGGACTCGGAGCAGCTTACATGAGGCCAATCCCAACAACACATCAGTAAAAACAACAAGCAATAAGCAAACAATACAATTAATATAGCTCACAAATAGACAATAGTTCACTTTGAAGCAAGATAGGATTACAACCTGTTCACACGTAGCAGCCACCAGGTGAGCCACCAGGCTAAAGGGAGGCTCCTTCATAAACAGATTCACAAAAATATCTGTTTGCTTTGCTGTGTGAAAACAGCAAAGGAAACAGATATTAAAATAGGAACCTAATTTATTTATTTATTTATTTTATTTACAATTTTTTGTAAATATTTATTTACTGCCTTTTTCGACCCCGAAGGGTCTTAGGGTGGTTCACAGTGTTGGCAACAATTCAATGTCATCGATAAAAAAAAGTATAAAACATTGAAATTGGCCCACCCCTAATACAACAGCTGAGAAATTCGATTCACTGAATGTAAAAAATTACATACACACACTCACTCACCTACACACAGTGGTACTAAAACATAATTTACTATTAGAAATCCACTAAATTACAAGCCTCCAACCTATGTAAAATAAAGACTTAGCAATACAATTGGAAAATGCACATTAAAAAGCACCACATTTTGAAAAACATTTGGGCTGGTGGGAGGAAACTAGATTTCAAATTGTACATTAAAACAGATGCTTTTTGAAATACGTATAGGAAAAAGTCCATGCAGCAAAAAGAACCCAAACTCATATGGCAATTAAATAAAGTTAGATCAGTCTTCAAAGGTGTAAGTTTAGTGTAGTGGTTCCCAACCTGAGGTCTGTGGGCCACCAGTGGTTCACAAGAACTAAAATATGGTCCATAGCCTCACAATTACTACACTGTTGTAATGAGAGTGGCTGATTTCATGAAACCCTCTTATAGTGCCAAGGCTTATTAAATATGATTTTTTGGGGGTGAGCAGATGGTGACTACTGGATGGCATATGTTCTGTATCAGAAACTAGAGTTGATGTGGTCTATCTAATGCAATTTTCTGAATCAGCACCCCAAATAACCAAACCAAATCTAAAGTTGGCCAAAAACTGATTCGTAAGCATTTTGGTGCTAATGTTGGAAGGTGGTCCCTGGTCAAAGTGGTCCCTAGTAAAAAAAAAAAGTTGGGAACCATTCATTTAGAGGAATAACTATGGGGAAAAGAGAAAAATGACTGCCTCCAAAAAGAATTCTGCCCTGTCAAGCAATTATATTAATTCCCAAATTTGTAGAGCATGAGACACTGAAGGCTGTTCACACCAAGAATTACTGGGTTTTTTTGGTAATTTTGCCTACACTGTATTTTCAAATGCTCAACTGAAGCATTATGTTACTGTAATTGCTGAAATCTGGGAACTGAAATAAGCTTTCATGGGACTGCAAAATGTTTATCAGAAGCACAATTGAATCCCTTCCATTGATCCCTATGAGACCGTCAACAAATTTAAGCACTATAGATTCACATCTCTCCACCAACACATTTAAAAGGGAAGAGGGAGACCATGAGAAACAGGAACCAACTCCACACAGAGTTGAACCACCATGCAAATCTCCAAAATTTATTTGGTTGCAGAAATCATTCTTTTCTGGCATAGAAAGTGTTATGAATTTGTGCACAAAATATGTCAAGTCCTGTTCATACTTCCAGGGAACGGGGAAATACGCACCCCAAGTCTGGTGGGATGGTTACATGAAAGCAATCAGAAACTTTAACTGATTTTGACAAAGGATAAACTTTAAACAGCAGCGACAACAATGCACTCTAAATGCGTACCATTTCACTCTTCATTGACCTATATACCTTATGTCTTTTGACTGGTAGTTCTAGATCAAGAGAGGTACAGATGACATTATGAAAAAAGCCAAGCAACTCGGATTTTCGATTTTGAAAAAAAAAACACATTTAAAGCATATTTTGAAGAAGAATCTAAATGCAAAAAAGAGATGTGAAACTCAATGGAGTTTATAGATCAGGAAGCTAAAACCACAAGCATGGAGGCATATTCTCCTCCTTTAATCTCATTCAATTGACTAGACACAATAGCAGAGTTATTTCTTATATTTATACCTCCTCTTTGCAAAATTACTCCTTTCTAGGCAGTGTACTGTGTGCTTTGAATAATATAAGAACAAACTTAACCATCTCAGACTGCTGAAGGAGATTAGGATGATATCTTCATATTTCTTCAACAAACTTTGGGAAAATTAGTATTTTGGACCACCATTCTCAGGTTCCCGCAGTCAGAATGACCAAAACGGGTGACATTTTGGTCTCCATCAGCTAAGAAAAGCTAAAAACAGGAGGGAGCCCTGAGGTTCCAGGCTCAGTGATGAGTCCAGAGTCACTCCCAAGCTGCGAACCCGCGTCTCCAGGGGGAGTGTAACACCATCCAACACAGGCTGTAACCCTATCCCCTGTTCGGCCTTGCGACTGACCAGGAGTACCTCTGTCTTGTCTGGATTCAATTTCAATTTGTTCGCCCTCATCCAGACCGTCACAGCGGCCAAGTACCGGTTCAGGACCTGAACAGCCTCCTTAGTAGCAGGTGGGAAGGAGTGACAGAGTTGGACATCATCTGCGTACAGATGACACCGCACCCCGAAACTGCATGGGCTGGTGAAATAACAACAACACCCCATCCAGGAAAAAAAAAAATCAAAAAATCTCATTAACCAGAGTTAGGAAAGGTACGGTTGGCCCTCAAAAAGTTAGTGGAAGTCCTTTCAAAATACGTTCAATACTTACTTCTAATTGGCAACAAACACCGTTTAAAAATAACATTGGGAAAAATGCTTCAGTTATGTATCCCAGTCTGGGAATCTTGAGGAATGTATTCAACATGCAGCCAGAAGCTATTACAACTAGCTGTCCATATTTACAAGTTGAACCACTTTCAGATTTGATGGATATGGTCCTGCTATAAACCTCTTATCCTCTAGTGCGACTTCATAGTCAACTTCCTGCATGGCAGGGGATTGGACTAGATGGCCCATGTGGTCTCTTCCAACTCTATTATTCTATGATTCTACTGGACCACAAATTTATGCCAGAGATCGAAAGAACAACTTCCAGGAGAAATTGACCTTCCAGTGATACTCTTGTCAAGAGCACATGTGTCAAACTCAAAGCCCACGAGTCAAATCCGTCCCTCCATGTCATTTTATGTGGTCCTCTGGATGCTGGCCCTTCCACACAGCCATGTAACCCAGAATATCAAGGTAGAATAACCCACAATATCTGCTTTGAACTGCAATATCTGAGTCCACAGCTATTCTGTTATTTAAATATTTTTTTTAATTTGCAGTTTTTTCACTTCCCCTAACCTCAGTAAATGTAGAGGGCTGTATTTAAAGGAAATCTGGACATGTTAACGCCTAGATTCCTCTGGTGCATTTAACAAGGTATTTGTGTCAGTTAAATATACTGAGAAGCAGAAAAGTGCAATTCTGTAGATGTTTATCCAGAAGTTTTGTACTCAACTCATGCACACACACACATTCAAATTGAAGACAGTTTCTAAACAAATGAAATGAGGAGTAGGTCATACCTGGAGCAAATGACGGAATGCACAGAATGAGGGATCAATGGAAAGGAGTTCAGGGTAATAATAACTTATCCAGAATTCTAAAATCCAAAATACTCCAGAGCGATCCATATGGGTGACTGGGAGATTGACCCCTTCGCTTTCTGATGGTTTAGTCTACACACACTTTGTTTCATATACAAAGTTATTTTAAAATATTTAATAAAATTATCTCCAAGCTATATTTATAAGGTGTATATGAAACACAAATTAAGTTTTTGTTCAGACTTGGTCCCAGCTCCAAGAGATCTTTTTACCTACATATATGCAAATACAAGTAATCCAAACCCTAGGGGGAAAAACTTGGAATCCAAAACACTTCCAGTCCCAAGCATTTTGGTTAAGGGACTCAGCCTTTATAAGCTGCGAAATGGAGGATTGAATAGAAAAAGAAAACCAGTTTGCAAAATAGATACTGTATATACTCGAGTATATGCCTAGTTTTTCAGCCCCCCTCGGCTTATACTCGAGTCAAAGTTATTATTATTTTACTCTTATTATTTTATTACATTCATTATTTTATTCTATTATTATTATTATTATTATTATTATTATTATTATTACATTTATCATTTTACTCTATTATTATTATTGCATTTATTATTTTACTTTATTGTTGTTGTTATTTTTACATTTATCATTTTACTCTATTATTGTTATTATATTTTCATTATTTTACTCTATTATAATTATTACATTTATTATTTTACTCTATTTATTATTAGAAGGTTACGTAAGCACATTTACATTGAAGAAAGTCAGAATAATGGTTTAATCAGAGTTGGACAGTCTTATCTTAAATTATAGTTTTATGTAAATATTCAAAAACATTTAAACTACTGATGCCTCAATTAATTTAAATGTATCTATTTTTGGCATTTCCTACCCTCGGCTTACCTTAAAGTCAATATGCTTTTCCAGTTTTTTTGTGGTGAAATTAGATGCCTCTGCTAATAGTCGGGTCAGCTTATATTCAAGTATATACGGTAATTAAAAGAAGGGAACATAAGACTTACAGCCAGTGGAACAAAACAAATATACTTTTTTTTCAAAGCCAGCACTAGGTGAGCCTCCACCCAGGTTTTTCAAAGAACAAACATGGGTGGATTTGACTAATGCTCTTATTTATCAGCTGACTCCACTTTCCCTGTCCTATGGCTATTCTTATGCCATGGAAGTATTTTAAAAGTTTCAAATTTGCTAGAAGTAACAGAATTCATAGATTTCCAGTCCTTGAGGCTGTTAATATGTGCTTTTAAGAGAGGGTGATACCTACTGAATTATCAACATGAGGGGGCATGGGGGGGGGGGTTGTAAATAAAGTGTTCACCAATTAGGGGAAAAGTCTTTGTCCCATCCAAGGAAAGTAGAGGCAAAATTATACAAAACAAGCAATGTGAAAATACAGTAGAGTCTCACTTATTCAACACAAACAGGTCGGCAGAACGTTGGATAAGTGAAAAAGTTGGATAATAGGGAGGAATTAAGGAAAAACCTATTAAACGTCAAATTACATTATGATTTTACAAATTAAGCACCAAAACTTCATGTTTTACAACATATCGACAGAAAAAGCAGTTTAATACTCGGTAACATGATGTAGTACTGTATATACTCGAGTATAAGCCGACCCGAATATAAACCGAGGCACCTAATTTTACCACAAAAACTGAGAAAATGCATTGACTCGAGTATAAGCCGAAAGTGGGAAATGGCAGCAGCTACTCAAAATGAAACCAGGAGAAGGCAGGGGAAGGGGCTGGCAAAGCAGCTTTGGGCCCGCGCTGCCTGCCGCTTCCCCAGGCCGAGCCTGGCTTCTCCTGGCTTCAGGACGGGGCCTCGCCTTGTCCTGAAGCCAGGAGAAGGTGGGAGAGGCGGCAGGAGAAGCGGCTTTGGGACCGCGCCGCCTGCCGCCTCCCCGGACCGAGCCTGCCTTCTCCTGGCTTCAGGACGGGGTCTTGCCTTGTCCTGAAGCCAGGAGAAGACGGGGGAGGCGGCAGGAGAAGCGGCTTTAGTCCTGAAGGCAGGAGAAGGCGGGGAAAGGGGCTGGCGAAGCGGTTTTGGGCCAGCGCTGCCTGCCACCTCCCCAGGCCGAGCCTGCCCTATGGGTGGCAGAGGGCGTCCCGCGAGTGTCGGAGGGACACCCCGCAAAAGGTGGAGGTGCCCGATGAGCAACGGAGGGCGCAGCGGTGTAGGAGGAGGCTGCAGAGGAGGCTGCGGAGGTGAAAGCAAGGCCTCCAGCCTCCCTTGCCGCCACTGCTTTTACCGCAATTCCTCCATGGTGCCAATTCCTTAACTCGAATATAAGCCGAGAGGAGCTTTTTCACCCCCTGAAAAGGGCTGAAAAACTCAGCTTACATTCGAGTAAATACTGTAATTACTGTATTTATGAAATTAGCACCAAAACAGACAAGGGTTCTTTCTTTCTCCCACCCTGGACATTATTCCACAGGTAAATATACACTTCACTTCCCTCACCTGTGGATTCAGGAGGCAGACTGCGTTGGATAACACAGAATGTTGGATAAGCGAAGGTTGGATAAGCAAGACTCTACTATATAAGAAACACAAGTCATAGAACTCCACTTTTCTTAGCGCCAAATTCAGGTTGCGTTGGAGGATTTTTTGGGAGTTCACGAAGGACAAACGAGAAACACACATTTTAAAATAGAGCGATTTACTATTTCATACAGATCTATAATACTAGAGGGCCACCTGCTGTATCCTTACATCTCTACTCAATACAGACTGGAATTTCTTAAATAAGAAGCTCTTATTCATTGGGGGGGAGGGGGATACATGTGGGTGTACTCACTTGGTCATGTAGAGCTTGCAGGGCAACTTCATGCTCTTTCCGACGGCTCTGCAGTTGGTCCTTTAATTCAGAAAATCCCTGTAAAGAAAGGAACAAGTTAAACCAGATACTGGGATACAAGGGAATGTTTCACCAGTGCACTATCAACACCATAAATATGTGTATTCTGCAAAAATATGTTTTAATATATGCGTTTTAATGTATTCAATGATAATATAATTTAATTATTTTGTGCCCTAGTTGAGCCATTAGAAACGGCAGGTAACAAACTATCATCAACATCACCATCATCATTTATCTATATAGTGCCATCAATGTACATAGTGTTTTACAAGCAAAACAATAAAAAACAATAGATCCTGCCAAAGGGGTACGATCTAAAATATGTATATTAGGCCTGGGCAATGCATGGTTCTAAATGGTTCTAAATTACTTACAAAACTAAAGTTCTGGTGGTGAGAATTTCAGAACTCTAACAAAACTTTCAAAATTTAATTATTATTTCATTATTGGCGGTTTTTATGACAGAACCAATTAGGAACTCCCATTTATAATGAAATTTTGAGAGTTTTGTTAGAGTTCTGAAATTTTCACCACCAGAACTTTAGTTTTGTAAGTACTTTAGAGCCATTTAGTACCATGCATTGCCCAGGCCTAATACATATATATACACACACAAAGGGAGGAAGGAATAATAAAATCTAAAACCATAAGTAAAGATTTCCCCTTGACATTAAGTCTAGCCGTGTCTGACTCTGGGGGGTGGCGCTCATCTCAATTTCTAAGCCGAAGAGCCAGCGTTGTCCATAGCCATCTCATGTGGCCAGCATAACTGCATGAAACATCATTACCTTCCTGCAGAAGGGGTACCTATTGATTTATTCACATTTGCATGTTTTTGAACTTTTTTTTGTTGTGTCAGGAGCAACCTGAGAAACTGCAAGTTGCTTCTGGTGTGAGAGAATTGGCCGTCTGCAAGGACGTTGCCCAGGGGACGCCCGGATGATTTGATGTTTTTATCATCCTTGTGGGAGGCTTCTCTCATGTCCCTGCATGAGGAGCTGGAGCTGATAGAGGGAGCTCATCCGTCTCTCCCCGGATTCGAACGTGCGACCTGTCGGTCTTCAGTCCTACCAGCACAGGAGTTTAACCCACTGCGCCACCGGGGACTCCTATTATTTTTGAACTGCTAGGTTGGCAGAAGCTGGGGTTAATAGCGAGAGCTCACTCCACTCCCCGGATTTGAACCGTTGACCTTTCGGTCAGCAAATTCAACAGCTCAGCAGTTTAAACTGCTGTGCCACTGGGGTCTCCAACTAAATCTATACAATATAACAATCTGAAAGATAAAATACCAAAAAAACTGTATAATACAAAGCAAACTGATGAATATGTTCTTGAAATATACAAATTTATAAAATATTCTTAAACTACATTCTAAAAGCTTTGTAAAACAAGAATATTTTAAATTATTTTAATTTTAAAACTGTTAAAAAAGTTTTATTATGTAACAGCTGCATATCTTTTTTCCAAGAACTCAGAAAAAATATTTTGTACATGTGTTTTTTGATGTGTAAGAATTATGGGGCTTTTACTTACTATTTACCTTACTATTTTCTACTTTCCTATCTCCTTGCAAATATTCCCCCACTTTCCCTGTAACTCTATAAAATACTCAATAAAAAATTATATATATAAAAAAAGAATTATGGGGCTTTTGTGCACAAAAACACTGTTTCCAGATAACTCCATGTGGATTTTTTTGTATGAGATGGTTGGGTTCTGAGAAAAAAACAATAATCTTGTACAAAACATTATGGTTATTTGTTTTTGTTTTGTTTTGTTTTTGCTCAAACCCCACAATTTTCACACAAAGACCCTATGTATGTGTCTGTGCAAAAAAGCATATCAGGATAAGCAAATATTGAGAGAAAGCAACATTCTAACCATTGTGTTATTTTTCTGGACCAGGTCAAGAAACTCATTTTTTAGCCAGAGAACAAAGAAAAGGCAATTTTTCAACTATAAAGATAGGTGACACTTACCTGGTTTGCAGCCTGGAGTTCCTGCTGCAGCTTCTGGTTGCGAATTTGTAGGGACTTGAGGTCCTCCTCCTTCCGTTGTTGAATCTCCTCAATTTTAGTCCTAAAAAGTGACAATGAGAGCTTTATTTTTACAGAGAATGAACACAAAGGGGAGATGGCATACCCATATCCTTATGTCCCTTTCCCCCTTTACATCCATGATGTGCATCCATGTGACTGACAACTATTTCAAACTCTCCCTCATAGGGCCCTTCCAGACAGGCCCTATAATCCCAGGTTTTCTGTTTATCCCAGATTATCTGGCAGTGCGGACTCATATAATCCATTTTAAAGCGGAAAACCTGGGATCAGATTCTGGGATACTGTCAATCTTCTTAACAGTATCTCAATTTCATCTCCTTGCTTCTGCTTAAAAGTTCTTACTTTCTCTTATTTCTGACTCTACTGCTTCCTTGTCCAGTTTCAGGAACCTTTTACAACCCCTGTCCTACAATATTTCTGGTTGACATTCCAACAGGAAATATGTTTTTGGATTGCAATCCCCAACATCCCCAACCAGCACAGACAATGAGAAGTTGGAGTCCTAACTGAGCTGCACATTCTTCTTCCAGCTCCATATTCAGGTCAAATAGCTCTTGGGAAAGAAAAGGTGAGAATCTGAATACAAAAGGTATACTTCCTACACCCAGGATCCGTTTGCATTTGCGTAATACACACTGCAATTTGAAAAATACAGACTCTATTCAGTGTTCTACTAGAATTCCATATATATAGTAACTAGCTGTCCCCTGCCACGCGTTGCTGTGGCCCAGTCTGTGTATATGTGTTTTGTGTGTGTGTATATGTGTATGTATTAGGCATGTGCAAACAACGGTTCTAAATGGTTCTAAAGCACTTACAAAACTAAAGTTCTGGTTGTGAAAACTAGGGGGCGGTGGTTCTGTTTCTAGAGTGCTGCTAAAGTTCTGGTGGTGAAAATTTCAGAACTCTAACAAAACTTTCAAAATTTCATTATTATTTCATTATTGGTGATTTTTTATGACAGAACCAATTAGAAACTGCCATTTATAATGAAATTTTGAAAGTTGTGTTAAGAGTTCTGAAAGTTTTACCACCAGAATTTTAGCAACACTGTAGAAGCAAAGCACCAGCGCCCCCTAGTTTTCACCACCAGAACTCGGTGCGGCTTACATGAGGCCGAGTCCACAATACTTCAATACAAGCAATACAACCACAATACAAAGCAAAATACAAATACTAATACAAAGCAATTAAAATAAATCTCATACATAAATAGCATAAACATTGAACAATAGCACAACATACATTTAAAATCTATGGCTGGGCCAAATGTAATTAAAATTAAAAAATAATGCTGGACATGAACAAGATAGAGGAGGTGGGGCGTTGGTGGAAACGTACAAGCAGTCCTAAATCAGCATAAAGTGCTTTAGTATGTATATATATTTGTGTATATGTGTATGTATGTGGTTTTGTGCATATGTTGTATTTTTTTTGTCTTTTTAAGTCTCTTCTGCTGTGTTTTTCAGTGTTTTTATGAGTGATGGCCACTTGTTGGCCTTATACGTGTTTTGTGTCCAAATTTGGTGTCAATTTATCCAGTGGTTTTGGGGTTATGTTCATCCCACAAACTAACATTGCATTTTTATTTATATAGATAGGTAAGCATGGGAAACCCCCCACTATATTGGAAATAAGAATAAAAAAAAAAGAAAATGTTTTACAAAGTACAACATATGATCAAAGAGAACAAATGCCACTATTTGATACAGAGCTGTCTGTCAATGAAAGGATTGCCTTAGTAAAGGAACAGTATAGCAGTGCTATGTGTTGTTGACGGGCTGTATATATAGCTATTTTTCATATACATTCAGTACAAGAGTACCAAATGTTGAATGTGAGGGTAATCTAGCTGTGACATCTGTCACCTCATTGCTCGCCAGGGTTGATTCGGCTGATCTGGTTGGTTAGACGGGTGTTCCCGTCCCGTCCTTCCTCACCACTCCACTTACGTCCTTCCCAAAGCTGCACGCTTGGTGGAAGAGGACGCCAACCCAGGTATAGAAGTAGTGTACCAAGGTCTCCAACTTTTTGTTCTGGGCATGCTGTTGTTGTTCATTCGTTCAGTTGTTTCCGACTCTTCGTGACCTCATGGACCAGCCCACACAAGAGCTCCCTGTCAGCCGTCACCACCCCCAGCTCCTTCAAGGTCAAGCCAGTCCCTTCAAGGATACCATCCATCCATCTTGCCCTTGATCGGCACCTCTTCCTTTTTCCTTCCATTTTCCTCAGCATCATTGTCTTCTCTAAGCTTTCCTGTCTCCTCATGATGTGGCCAAAGTATTTCAACTTGGTCTCTAATATCCTCCAATGACCAGTCGGGCTTTATTTCCTGAAGTATGGACTGGTTGGATCTTCTCGCAGTCCAAGGCACTCTCAAATGTCATGGAGTGGTCTTACTATTTCTCAAGTCTGGGGGTGATCCTGGATTCATCACTGACCCTGGAGCCTCAGGTGTCAGCAGTGGCCAGGAATGCCTTTGCACAATTAAAACTTGTGCGCCAGCTCCCCTATCTCTTCGAGGGGACTCAGGGTGGAGATGAGTTCAAGATATCCCATGGAATTAATTGATGCTTCATATATACCTTATAAACAAAGCTTGACGGTAATTTTGTACACAATATTTTTGATAATTTTCTGTATGAAACAAACAATCTGTGTATGCCAAACCATCAGAAAGCAAAACTGTTGCAGTCTCAACTAGCCAAGACAATTTTGGGTAGTCAACTTGTATCTGAGATATTTGTTAATTCTGCAAGTATGCAAATTTATTCTGCATTTGCAAATTCGTACCTTATATTAGGGAAGGGCCAAAACAGGATCCCTTTGACAAGCTAATGCTCCCATGAAAAATATTGAATTTAATGCTCTGGTTTTAAAAATGCCAACATCATCAATAAGAGAGGAGTTCTTCCCCATCCTTCCCCTGCCTCAACAGCAGCTGTGATGTGGGCTGGGAGCTCAGTGTAAGGTCCTTGTACCATGATTCGGATGGCGCCTCTCTGCAGCTGCTGCTCAATAAAGGGAAAACACCCAAGGGCAACCAATATGACTAATCACTTCTATTCTAGACCTTGTTTAACCTCTCCATCAGCTTTTTCACCAGCCACTGCCCACATAATTTCAAGTCTATTTTCTTAGTCACAAGACTTTGATTGGTTTTTTTTTTAAGCAGAAAGGGATTATTTCCCTTGCTGTCATTATTTCCCCAGGCATTGCAATGGCTTTTTTTTCATCGAGTGAAAATTTCATTCACTGAATAGTTTGTGCCCTCGCCCACAAATTTTAAACACTGGTTGAAAATCTGTTTCAGTTTTAACTAAACACAGACCAAAACAACAAAGAAGGATAGTAAAGACACTAAGAAATTCTCCAGCGATCCACAATCTACCTCTGGCTCACAAAAAATTGACTCTTCGCTTTGGCAGCATCTAGCCTGAGAAACTATTTACCCTGAGAGTTACATCTTGATTTTCCTCGTATGGCCTTTTGTGGGCACCTGGTTGTAAAAAGCTAGTTTTGTTCGGTGAACATCTAATGTTGCCGTATTTACTACTTCTTAGTCTGCTTACTATACCATTTTGCTTTGCTGCGGTTTATTTTGCGACCATGCTATGGACTGGAATGTATTTTTGCTTTTGCTTTTAACATATTTGTAAACTGCCTAGAACTCCCATTATGAGTCCAGGTCCAAAGGTAAAGAAGTAAAGGCAGGTGAGATAGCTTTAGCAGCTGCACGACAAGAAGGCTGGAGAGAAAAAAGGCTTGAATTCCCCAGGTGTGGCACAAGGCAAGGCAAAGGTCTTTGCTTTTCCGTCTGTCCAACCAGCCGCCTTCGCTCCAGCGCAGCCGAGCGTGAGATGCAACTTGTTCTGAGCAATCGACTGGCCGACTCAGCTCAGCCTCCTGGGATCCGTTCTGCCAGGCTTTACGTAATAGCGCTTGCCAAGCTGCCATGACCTTCTCCTTGCTGAGACTGGAGCAATGGCAAGGACTTCTAGAAACTCATTTTACGGCTGCTGCTTCTGTAGGTCCCTCCCCTGCCATGCCACTTGCCAGGAGACGTAGCTAACTGTAAAATGCTTTATAATCAGAGCCAATTTCTTCGACAACAGAATTTGGGGGGGGGGGGGGGGGCTTCCTCCAAATCAACTGTTGGACTGCAGCCCCTATCAGCCCAGAGCCAGGGAGAGGGATGATAGGAGATGCAGAACAGCAACATCAAGACAGTCAAATATTTCCCTGTCTCATACTTGTAATACAAACAGGTCTGAACTCTGCATCAAATACAACTATTGTTCAATACACAGACGGGAGTTTTCAATATCTAGCCCCATACCGCTTATGCAAGGAGGCTAATGTAACTAATTTATGATGCATAAAAATCTCCAGCAAGCATGCAAAGAATAAGGAAGTATTCAATCAGTGTCACAAATGGACGGTGAAACGACAGCTCTCCTTTGAAGCCCGAAAGACAGTTGCATCTGTCAACTTGGAAATTTAGATACCGCTTATACGGAGAGGCGAATTTTACTAATTTACGATGCCATAAAAATCTCCAGCAAGCATGCAAAGAATGAGGAAGTACTCTATCAGTGTCACAAATGGACGGTGAAGCGACAGCGAAGTGTTAAATGGCCTCTGTGTGTCTGTCTGTATATGTTGTGTGTCTATGCCATTGAATGTTTGCCATGTACATGTACATTGTAATCTGCCCTGAGTCCCATGTGGGGTGAGAAGGGCGAAATATAAATACTATAAATAAATAAATAAAATACCTGCTGTCGTTGTAGAGGGCTTCCTTTTCTGTTTGAAGACGCAGGAAGCTGGTAAGAGAGAAAAAAATAAGACACATAAGTAGGACAGAGGGAAAAATCACTGGCCAACACACATTTTGGTGCCTCAAATGCTAGCCCTGTTTCTTGGTATATTTGACCTGTTGGTTCCAAAAAGGGCACCAATTTTCCCCTATCCACTTTAACTCTTGAGATAACATATAGCATCTACTAGACGCCATCTGCTCACCCGTGTAAAATAATGATAACCATATCTAAGAAACTAGGGGTCTATCCAATGTAATTTTCTGAATCTGAACTCCAGCTATGGCGCTAAAACCCAAAACTAATCTTTGTTTGTTTTTGCTGGACTGTGTAATTACATGTGGTGTATAACCTTGCTGATTGGAAAAGGAAATTTGGCCACCCTTGACAGGAACTGGAAACATTGTTTTCTTGAATTACAACTCCCAGAGTTCCTGTACCCAACATGGTCACTTCACTGGCAGGGAGACACTAGAAGTTATATTTATTTATTTACAGTATTTATATTCCGTCCTTCTCACCCCGCAGGGGACTCAGGGTTGATTACAATGTACATATACATGGCAAACAATCCATGCCATAGACACACAACATATATAGACAGGCACACAGAGGTTATTTAACATTCAAGCTTCATGAGGGTATTCTGGCCACCAGGGGAGCTGTCGCTTCACCATCCATTTGTGACACTGATGGAGTACTTCCTCATTCTTTTGCTTGCTTGCTGGAGATTTTATGGTGTTGTAAATTAGTTAAATTAGCCTTCCCGCATAAGCAGTACCTAAATTTGACACATGCAACTGTCTTTTGGGCTGCAAAAGTTCACAGCAAGCTACACAGATGGTTGGAAGCTCACTCCGACCCAAGCTGGATTCCAACTCATGATCTTTCCGTCAGTAGTGATCTTAATGCAGCTGACTCCCAGCCAGCTGCGCCACAGTCCTGGTAGTTACAAACAGTAACTTTCCCAAGCTTTTATGAATAGCCTCCTTTTCCTAGTATACTGTCATCCCTCTGTATCCACATATACAACAAATCATGGCTCAAAAATATTTTGAAAAATATAAAAGCAAACGTTGATTTTTGCCATTTTATAAAAGGGATGCCATTTTACTACACAATTATACATAATGGGACTTGAGCATCCTTAGATTTTGGTATCCATGAGGGGTCCTGGAACTAAACCTCAGCAGATTCTGAGGGCTCACAATACACAGAAAGAGTGTTAAAATGAAGGGCTAAAATGCAAAGCATTTACTATGGTTCCAGTGTGATGTAGTGACCTGAGCCCTGGGAAAACCCTTTTTCAGTTCCTGCTACTGTCATGGGGCTCACTGGATCACCTCACCAAGGTCACTTCACCAGTTATACTGTCCTTTTCCTTCAATGAACTCCATGGAGTCTATATAAGTAATCTGTTTCCTCCCTTACGGAGAGTTTCCACAAAGTCACTGCAAGCTGAATAAATGTTATCCATTTGATGAACTATTTTAAAATCCTTCCAAGTTAGAAGGGCAAGCAAATTGTTTTTAATTTAAACCAATGCTAAATGGTTGCAGCATGCCAGATATATTCTATAAACATACAGACTTTGGCAGTACCTATTTCTACGATGTGAATATACTTCTTAGCTGAGTAAGGTAGGCCATCTGGCCCACTAATAAAAATGAATCTCATTCCCTACCTTAGTGGAATCCCTTTTCCTCCCTGAACATACCTCTCCTGCTTCTTCTTTAGCTTCTCTGCAAGCTGCACAGGAAAGAAAGGTTGTAAGCTAACACAGGTAATTGCGATCACAACTTCCAACTGCCTCCCCTACTCCTCCCTCCCTGAAACGCACACACACAGACACACACAATGTTGTCTTTTCACCTTGCTCAGTTCTTGCTGCAAACGGGACATTTCTGTTGTCTTGGATGCCTGCATGAGGAATAGACAAGAGTGTGGAAATATTCAAGTGCTCAACATGCCTCACATGCATTCTTTGACAAATCCTTCCAACTGCCCACCACCACTTTTGCACAAACACTGATTCTATAAAAGACAACTGAGACCTTTTGACCCTCCAGGCACATTGGACTTTGAGCTCTCAGGGGCCTTGTTGAAATGCAACAAATAGTAAGGAATGGTGGGGGTCTGTGATCCAAAACATCCAGAGCACTGAAGGTTTTTGGTATAAGGTACAAGCTGATATAAGTTGAGGGCAAGGGAGAAACAAAGGCCATCTCTTTCTCTCTGATCAAACACAAAGAAACTAGAGGCAACTGACTACCAATGCCTCAGGATTCTTCTCTCTTTTCCCAATGTAAACAAAGACATGAATCGCGGACTTCTTAATATTCAGTCTATACAGCACAGGGGATAGGGATGTGAAGACCTCCTGATCCTGTTGGACTGCTCCTCTCATCAGTTCACACCAGCTCAAATAGTATACTGGGCACTTGGTATCCACTGGAGTTGGGTTCCAGGACCACCCATGGATACAAAAATCTACGGATGTTCAACTCCCATTACATACAATGACATAGCAAAATTATATAAAACTAGCTATCCCCAGCCATGCGTTGCTGTGGGCCAGTCTGTGTATATGTGTTTTGTGTGTATATGTATGTGTATATATTTTGGTCCATGAGGTCACGAAGAGTCAGAAATAACTGAACAAATGAGTAAAGGAAGTCATTTTTTTTAAATTTTGTCCTCTTTTTTCTCTCTCTCTCTCTTTTTTTTTCTTTTTTCCTTTTTTGGGGGTACTTTTTTACTCTCCCTTTTTGCCTGTATCCTTCTTATCCCCCCCCCCCCCGCCTCTTTCCTATACTGCTATTGTTCTCACTCCTTCGTTGGATTAATAAAACTTAATAAATTTCTTTTTAAAAAAAGAAATGACCGAACGAATGAATAACAACAAATATTTGTGTATATGTGTATATATGTGTGTTTGCATATAAATATGTGTGGTTTTGTGCATGCATTGTAATGTACGTATTTTTTTAAAAAAATTATTTATTTTTCTGCTGTGTTTTTCAGTGTTTCTATGAGTAATGAGCTGTCCCCTGCCATGCGTTGCTGTGGCCCAGTCTGTGTATATATGTTTTGTGTGCGTATATATTTGTGTATATATGTGTGGTTTTGCACATACACTGTAATATTTTTTTTGGGGGGGTGGCTTTTTAAGTCTCTTCTGCTATGTTTTTCAGTGTTTTTATGAGTGATGGCCACTTGTTGGCCTAAGAAGTATATTCTGTCCAAATTTGGTATGAATTTGTCCATTGGGTTTTAAATTATGTTAATCCCACAAATGAACATTACATTTTTTATTTATATAGATGGTCACTCATTGGCCTGATAGGTGTATTCTGTCCAATTTTCATGTCAATTCATCCAGTGGTTTTTGAGTTATGTTAATCCCACAAATGAACATTACATTTTTTCTTTATATAGATGGTCACTCATTGGCCTGATAGGTGTATTGTGTCCAAATTTGGTGTCGATTCATCCAGTGGCTTTTGAGTTACGTTAATCCCACAAACTAACATTACATTTTATTTATATAGATGGCAAAATCAAGGTCTGCTTTTTAGAATATTTTGTTTTGAATAGTTTCTAGTTGTGGATGGTGGAATGTGTTGATATCCGAATACATGCATACAGAGGGTTACCTATACTTGATGGTTTTACCACTGCAGCACCACGGTCAGCCTTCTGTATCTAATAGATTCTGCATCTTCAAATTCAACCATCCATGAATTAAAAATATGCCAAAATAATATTCAAAAAGCAACCTTTTGTTGTTTTACATGGGGGATATCATTTTACATAGGGGACACCATGATTGTACACTGATAACTACACAGTTCGGGCCCAGCTTACTTGTCCGAATGCATCTGCCCCTACGTTCCACCTCGCATTTTAAGATCATCCAGGAAGGCCCTGCTCTCGCTCCCGTCAACAGCGCAAATGCAGCTGGCGGGAACGAGGAGCAGGGCCTTCTTGGCTGTGCCCCCCCCCACCTATGCAGCTGGCGGGAACGAGGAGCAGGGCCTTCTTGGCTGTGCCCCCCCCCACCTAAAATTTGGTTTTATTGATTTTATTGATTTTATGGTTATAATGTATATTTGGTGTTAACTGTGTATTGATGTAATTTTGTGTTTGATTGTTTTTATGATGCAGGCATCAAATTGTGCCTTGCTTTTGTAAGCCGCCCTGAGTCCCCTTCGGGGTGAGAAGGGCGGGGTAAAAGAACCCCAAATAAATAAATAATAAATATGGAACACACTCCCAAAGGAGGTAAGATCTGCCCCTTCACTCCTGACCTTTAGAAAAAAATTAAAATCTTGGTTCTGGGACCAGGCTTTCGAACAATAGATGTATGCAGCTTTTAGTGGGACAAGGAATGGAACGGCGACTCAACTGATGAGACTGTTTTATGGTTTTAATAACTGTTTTGATATTTGGTGATGTACTGTTTTTAATATGATTTATGTCTAAAGTGTGGCTTTACAACTATTGTAGTTGTAAGACTTTGAATTTTTGCCATTATCTATGTGTAAACCTCTTTGAGTCCCCCTAGGGTGAAAAAAGCAGTATATAAATACTGTAAATAAATAAATAATAACTTGATGAACCATTAAACCATTTGGAACTTTTTGTGTAGTTGGAACGTGTTTCCAACATGAAATATACTGCTTTGAAACTGGATCCATCATTTTGAAACAGCCTGTATATGGATCTTGAACATCCACAGATTTTGGTGTCCCCAGTGGGTCCTGAACCAATGGCCAGCAATACCCAAAGGCTCACTGTATGGAGATATATTGAAGAATGATGGGAGCCACAGTGCAGCAATATCACACATCCTTCTTACCAGCTAAGACTGCTAGCCACTGGTCCCCAAGGGAGAAGAGCAGTGCTCCAGGAGATCTCTTACCTCGAGGCTTTGCAGCTGCTCTTTCAGGAGAATCTTCTCTTCCCGCTCCGTCTGCCATTTCAGTTCCACCTCCGAGAGCAGCTGCTGAGACGTACTGCCGCCTCCACCATCAGATGCCTGAGGCTCCACACTCTCTTGCCCGGCAGGTGGAGGCTCCAGAGAAGCGTCCCCCTTCCCGCCACCTCGATTTTCGGCTTGCCGGGCCACTTCCTTCTCGTAGCGCTCCTGCAACGCTAAAGAGGCAGAGTGACTCCAAACTAGCCCTGTGGATGCTCAGCTTTGGAGTTCACATTCAACATGCCGTAGGTTCCCCTAGAGTCCAATCCCTGTCCCACAAACCCCTCTTTGCCCTGATCAGTCATCATTTCAACTCCTAGCTTTAAACTTTAGTGAGCATTTTGCCATTGTTACCAATCAATGAGAAGGAGAAAGACAGCCTAACTGTGAGATGAGTTCTCCCAAAAAGAGCTCGGGACTATTTGATCAACCCTTGGATTTTAAAAAAAACTATACTCTCAATTTTTCCATTTGCCCCAGCAATAAGACTTAAGAGGGAAAATCAGCGTATGATACCTTGTGAATTTCTGCTATTCTTTTGCTTGCTCATTTTTAAGAATTTCTGCTGTTTTTGCTCTTCCATCATTTGCTTGAACCTTAATAATAATAATAATAATAATAATAATAATTTTATTTTTGTCGTATCAGGAGTGACTTGAGAAATTGCAAGTCGCTTCTGGTGTGAGAGAATTGGCCGTCTGCAAGGACGTTGCCCAGGGGACGCCCGGATGATTTTTGATGTTTTTATCATCCTTGTGGGAGGCTTCTCTCATGTCCCCGCATGAGGAGCTGACAGAGGGAGCTCATCCGCCTCTTCCCCGGATTCGAACCTGCGACCTGTCGGTCTTCAGTCCTGCCGGCACAGGGGTTTAACCCACTGCGCCACCAGGGGCTCCAATAATAATAATAATAATAATAACAACAACAAACTTTATTTATACCCCGCCACCATCTCCCCAATGGGGACTCAGGGCGGCTTACATGAGGCCAAGCCCGAACAACAAATTACAGCAAAATAAAACCAAAAACACATGCAACAAACAACAACATTGTAAATACATAAAATATATGAAAACATTAACGATACAAGATTACAATAAACATAGTCGCAATGACAATGGGCAGGCTACATGTGCAAGAAAATGATTAAAAAACTAATTAAAACTGATTAAAAACATGGGTGAAATAAAAGGAGAAGCAGGTTATTTCCAGAGGGGGGCTCATTAAAACGGGGATTGTGGAATCAAGCTTTCCCACCTTCCCTTCCACTGAGTCCCCTCTGCTCACATTACATCACAGGAGGGTGAACCTTGAGTCCTCCAGATGCTGATGAATGATTCCCATCATGTCTCATTGCTCACTAAGTTGGCTATCTCTGATGAGAACTGAAAAGTCAACACCACTTGGATGGCCAATGGTTCACCACCTGAGATCTACACATGCATCCAAGTTTGCCCTTGATGTGACTAATGATTTGAACAAGATCAACTCAGTGTGATACATGGGCTGGTCTAGTATAGCTTAAGCATCCCATATCCAGAGATCCAACATACTCCCAAATTCAAAACTGTCCACATGGGATGATTGAGACAGTGACACTTTTGCTCTCTGAGGGTGTTCAAGGTGGGTATGTAACATAAATATTGATATTATAATTATATATTTATATTACATGTAATATTACGAATAATATTACAATATAATGGTATAATACAATATTGTATTATTTAATACTGATATTGCACTATGCTAATAATATAGTATACTAGCTGTATCCACCACACGTTGCTGTGGCCAACCTTCCCTCCCTCTTTCTCTCCTTCCTTCCCTCTTTCACTCATTCCTTCCCTCTTTTTCTTTTCCTATATTTCTCTTCTTTCCTCCATCTCTACCTGTTTCTTTCCTCCCTTTCTTTGCTTTTTGGTTACATCCTTCCTTCTCTCCTTCCTTCCCTCTTTTTCCTTTCACTTTTTTATTTCCTTCTCTCCTTCCTTGCTTCTCTACCTTTCTTTCTTTCCTTCCTTCCTTTTTTCCCTCCCTCCTTCTCTCCTTCCTTCCTTCCTTCCTTCCTTCCTTCCTTCCTTCCCCTTTTCCCTCCTTCCTTCCTTCCCCTTTTCCCTCCTTCCTTCCTTCCCTCTTTCCCTCCTCTCATTACTTCTTGACTGCCCCATTCAATATTATATTTATATCTTACATAGAGTTAAGGACATACATTGGACTGATAGCTGTATTGTGTCCAAATTTGGTGTCAATTCCCCCAGTGGTTTTTGAGTTCTGTTAATCCCACAAACGAACATTACATTTTTATTTATATAGAGATTGTATGTATATATATCTTGTAAGCCGCTCTGAGTCCCCTTTGGGGTAAGAAGTGCAACATATAAATGTCATAAATAAATAAATAAATAACGAAATTTCATGTTCAGACTTGGATTCCACCTCCCACATCTGTGGTTCCCAACTTTTGGTTCTCCAGTTGTTTTTGGATTTCAAGCTTACCAGCTGTTAGGAATTTTGGGAGCTCCAAAACACCTGGAGGACCAAAACACCTGAAGGACCAAAGGTTGGGAACCACTGTCCTAGATATTACTCTATGTAACACAATTTTTGTTCTTGGGTTATAAATGTCATTTCCTAATTGATTCTATCATAAAAACATGAAAAAAGTTTATTAAACTGTTTTTGCGGGACAGCCTCATGGAGACTCAACCCATTCAACATAGTCTGTGACAGGCACAAAAACATTTTTTCCGGAGTATAACGACTACTTTCAAAGTAAGTACCTCACAATTAAACAGGAAACAACACTTTCAAACCAAGAGCAGATTTTTTCAAATTTTGCCACACAGTGTTATGTATGTACAGTATATGCAAATACAAGCATTCCAAAATCAGAAAATCGAAAATCCACAACACAACTGCTTGCCATCATGATGGCGCAGCTCTTTTTCATGGTGAAATCTCTCTGCTGTTGTCTCTTCCCCTTTCCCATGCCCATGATTTCCCTGACTTTATCCCAAGTCCCGTGCCCCCAAGAGCAGTACCTGCCATGTTCTTCTGTAGTGCAGAGTTCTCTGCCTGCAGCCGCAGCAGTTCTCCATCCACAGGGCTGGTTGGGGTGGATCCTTCTGCGGCTCCTGTTCCTGCCACTGACCCACCCTCCCGGAGGGTCTTGTTCTCTTTCTCAAGCTGCTCAATTTGGGTGCACAGCTGGAAGGAACAAGAAAAGCACAGACATCAGGACACACACAGAGTTAACAATATTGGAAGGGAAAGCAAAAAGAAAATTCACTTATTGTGTAAATATCTTCTTTTCAAGAAAAAGTAAAGTCATCCCTCAGTATTTATGGGTTAAGCAGTTGCAAAATTTCTCCAGTTAGCTATGACCATTCCAACTTCTGGGTGGTTCTTGTACTCCTACGATGGTTCTTTGGAGACCACACTGGAATTTTGTGTGATTGTTTTAATAATAATAATAATAATAATAATAATAATAATAATAATGCCTCGGTCACCTCTAGGTTGGATTACTGTAATGCGCTCTACGTGGGGCTACCCTTGAAAACAGCTCGGAAATTCCAACTGGTCCAACGAGCAGCGGCCAGGATGTTAACTGGCACTCCTTACAGAGAGAGGTCAACCCTCCTGTTCAAGGAGTTCCACTGGCTGCCGTTTATCTTCCGAGCCCAATTTAAGGTGCAGGTACTTACCTACAAAGCCCTGAACGGTTTGGGACCAGCCTACCTGTGTGACCACATCTCCGTCTACGAACCCACGCGTTCACTTCGTTCATCTGGAGAGGCCCTGCTCGTGATCCCGCCTGCATCGCAAGCACGTTTGGTGGGGACACGAGACAGGGCCTTTTCCGTGATGGCCCCTCGACTCTGGAACACCCTCCCCAAAGATCTTAGACAGGCCTCTACATTGGCAGTCTTCAGAAAGAACTTGAAGACCTGGCTGTTCCGATGTGCCTTCCCCGAATAGGAAATCTCCAATACCAAGTCCCAGAAGCACTTTATTAGAATTAAGATTGCTGCACACTGCACACTGCACTTGCCCTATAATCCTTACATATCACCTGTCACATCAGCACTTTTAATACTGTACCCTTTACTCTGGCCCGGCCCAGTTTTATTGTGTTTTGGTGTATTGTTTGTTGCTTGTTGTTTTGTTGTTTTAATATTGCTTTAATTGTTTTTATTTGCTTTAGGTGTATTGTTATGTTGTGTATTGAGGCCTTGGCCTTTGTAAGCCGCATCGAGTCCTTCGGGAGATGCTAGCGGGGTACAAATAAAGTTTAATAATAATAATAATAATGATCTATATAAATAAAAATGCAATGTTCATTTGTGGGATTAACATAATTTAAAAACCACTGAGCGAATTGACACCAAATTTGGACACAAGACACGTATCAGGCCAACGAGTGTCCATTAGTCATAAAAACATGGAAAAAACACAGTAGAGGGGACTTAAAAAGTCCAACCCCCCAAATACATTACAATGCATGCACAAAACCACACATATATATACACAAACACACATATATACACACATATATGCATATATACACACAAAACACATACACAGAAAAGGGGGAAGGAAGGAAGGAGAGAAGGAGGGAAGGAGAGAAGGAGGGAAGGAGAGAAGGAGGGAAGGAGAAAAGGAAGGAAAGAAAGAAGGATAGAGAAGGAAGGAGGGAGAGAAGGAGAGAGAAAGAGGGAAAGAAGGAGGGAAGGAGAGAAAGAAAGATGGGTAGAGAAGGAAGGAAGGAGAGAAGGATGGAAAGAAAGAGGGAAGGAGAGAAAGAAGGAAAGTAAGAAGGGTAGAGAAGAAAGGAGAGGAGGAGAGAGAGAAAGAGGGAGAGTAAGAGGGAAAAAATGAGGGGAGAAGGAAAGAAAGAAAGGTGGAGAAGGAAGAAAGGAAGGGAAGGAATAAAAAAGTGAAAGAGGGAAGGAAGGAGAGAAGAAACGAAAGAGAAAGAGGGAGGGAAGGAAGGAAGGAAAGAGACATGGAAGGATGAAACCAAAGAGCAAAGGAAGCGAGAAAAGAAACAGGTAGAGAAGGAAGAAAGAAGAAGGGAAAGAAAAAGAGGGAGGGAGGGAGGGAGGGAGGGAGGGAGGGAGGGAGGGAGGCAGGGAGGGAGGGAGGGAAGGAAGGAAGGAAGGAAGGAAGGAAGGAAGGAAGGAAGGAAGGAAAGAAATAAAGAAGAGAAAGAGGCAGGGAAGTTTGGCCACAGCAACGCGTGGCGGGTACAGCTAGTAATAATAATTAAAAAAAATTATTTATACCCCGCCACCATCTCCCCAGGGCACTTGGGGCAACTTACATGAGGCCAAGCCCGGCAATGCAGTAAAATAATATAATACAAGAACACAACAGAAAATAAGAAAATAAAAATAAATTTAAATAAAAAAACCAATTGTATGATCTTATTGTGTGATCTTACTTGGCAAATTAAACTCTCTCAATCTCGGGAGAAGGTAAGGCCAAACAAATTTGGCCAAGAAAACCTTGTGATAGGTTCGCCATGAGTCGTAAGTGACTTGACGGGACACAACAACAACCTGCGGCCACCCTCCTCAAGAGTGGATGTCTTGTATTGTGCAGTGCCCTCCAACAGGCATCAAGGACTACTGCAGGGACTGTTCTTACAGCTCAGTACCTTGGAAAGCTCTTGCATGAGGGTGCTGTTCTGCAGCCTGAAGTCATCCTCCTGGCTGTGCAGTTTTCCCTGAAGCATTTCATTTTCACTAAGCAAAGCATCCACTTCCTGGAGAAGAAAGAAAGAAAACATTAGCAACAGGACATGAAGAGAACGGATAGACATCCAGAAGATAAGACTGGTGGAGCAGTATCCATACAACAAGCTGAGCTCCGTTCCAAGGCTAGGAAATGCTCTCTCGTAATCACTTCCTACCATTTTCTCACCAAGATACAAATCCACTCAGCTCTATGGAAAGGATAATAAACTCCAAAAGAGACGACTATTTCCCACCCTGCAGCTGCCTTGCTCCTCACGTGACACTTTTTGTTTTGCTTCTGGCTGAGATTTGTGTTAGCAAAGGGTCATGGGAGCAAAACCAACATTGGGGTTTTGAACCATTGGGGGATGTGTGGAATCACCCACATAAATGAGGGGCTTTGAGAAGCTTTAGGGGCCACAATATGGGATCCTAGGGGCAACACACGGGTAAAAGGCCATACTTTCTCTATGACAAATGACATGCAGACTTCTGGCAATTTTGAGGTGGGCAGATGAGGGTAGTGGATTGGGCAGGATGTAATGAAAAAGAAGGAACAGGCTGAAAAAGAACTCCTGTTTACATAGACGGTGCATCTTTAGAAGACACTTTTTCTCTGCTGCATAGACCACTTCTATTGTTGTTATTCTAATTATATTTACACCCCACATTTTCCCCAGTTTGGATTCCAAGTTGGCTCCAAACCACACATTTAACATTCACAGAACACAAATTAAAAGATTATTAAATTATTAAATTAAATTAAAACCAGTTAAAACATAAGGTCATATACGGACCAAGAAACCATGGCATACAGCCTCTACGCTCATCAGATGGAACCAGACTTCTGAAGGACAAAAAATCAATTGCACTACGTTGGAAAGAACACTACCAAAGCCTCCTGAATCGCAGCTCCAATGTGGCCGAAGATGTTCTCTCACAAATCCCACAACAACAAACCAGGGATGAGCTTGCAGCACTGCCTAGTTTGGAAGAAGTCAGCAATGCCATCAGCCAACAAAAAAATAACAAAGCCAGCGGACCTGATGGGATCTGCTGAAATCTTTAAAGAGGGAGGACCTGAGCTGACAGACCAAGTTCACCAGCTCATAGAAAAAGTATGGGTGACTGAGAAACAATTATTATTATTATTATTATTAAACTTTATTTGTACCCCGCTAGCATCTCCCGAGGGATTCGATGCGGCTTA
>NW_026845477.1:128860760-128893058 GCF_025583915.1 Anolis sagrei ordinatus | reverse complement strand
CATGATACAACAGTTTAAATCTTACAACTAACAGTTCTATACATAGGTGGCGCCACTCGCGCCGTCACAAGCTCCATAGTCACCTACGCACCCACCCTGGAGGATTATCCTACTCGGACAACGAGGGATCGTCCCTAATATAACATTCCAAGTTGGCTCCAAACCACACATTTAACATTCACAAAACACAAATTAAAAGATTATTAAATTATTAAATTAAAATAAAACCAGTTAAAACATAAGCTTTTTAAAAAACCAGCACAACATAAGTTATAGAAAGTCCAGCATATTATATAATTGCAGTTGTCACTCAGTCTTCAAAAATATGACAGAGCATCTGTAGAACAAAAATAGGATTCCAGTCCAAGTTCCCTGGGAAAAGAGATCTGAAGCCTGTGGGCAGCAGCCAAGAAGCGCCCATTCTGTGTCCACCAAATATACCTGTAGGGCTGGCCTCAAATCTCCAAACAAAGGAGGTTCGTAAAGGAGGATATAGTTCTTCAAATAATCTCTTTCCATTCATTCACTTTTACAAGCTATTGTTGCATAAAAAATAGGGCATCACTATATCACCTATGATCAACTAGATCTCAGTCCCTTTAAATATTTGTGGAAGCACGGGGACTGTGGTGCAGCTGGCTGGGAGTCAGCTGCATTAAGATCACTACTGACCGAAAGGTCATGAGTTCAAAGCCAGCCCAGGTCGGAGTGAGCTCCCGACCAAAATTGTGTAGCTTGTTGTCGACCTTTGCAACCCGAAAGACCTCTCTCTGTAGGGGGCCCCGTTAGCATCCTGGCCGCTGCCCGTTGGACCAGTTGAAATTTCCGAGCCGTTTTTAAGGGCAGCCCTACGTAGAGCGCATTGCAGTAGTCCAGTCTAGAGGTGACTAAGGCATGGACCACCCCGGCCAGATCAGCCTTCGCGAGGTACGGGCGCAGCTGGCGCACAAGTCTCAGTTGTGCAAAAGCGCCCCCGGTCACCGCCGACACCTGAGCCTCAAGCGTAAGCGATGAATCCAAGAGGACTCCCAAGCTGCGGACCTGTGGCTTCAGGGGGAGTGTAACCCCGTCCAACACAGGTTGCCACCCTATACCCCGGTCTGGTTTGCGATCAACCAGGAGGACCTCTGTCTTGTCGGGATTGATCTTCAGCTTGTTCGTCCTCATCCAGATGGACACAGCGGCCAGGCACTCGTCCAGCACTCGAGAGGCCTCCTTGGAATTAGGTGGAAAAGAGTAGTAGAGTTGTGCGTCATCTGCGTAGAGATGGCACCCAACTCCAAAACTCCGGATGACCTCTCCCAGCGGTTTCATGTAGATGTTAAAAAGCATGGGAGATAAAATAGAGCCTTGCGGGACCCCACAGGTCAAAGGCCACAATGCAGATCAAGAATAGAGCTCCATAGTCACCTACGCACCCACCCTGGAGGATTATCCTACTCGGACAATGAGGGATCTGTCAAGTAGGAAAATTAGGTACCACTTTGTGGAGAGGCTAAATTAACTTATTTACGAGGCCATAAAAAATCTCCAGGAAGTATGCAAAGAATGAGGAAGCGACAGCTCCCCTGGTGGCCAGAAGCTGGAAAGTTAATAGCCTCTGAGTGTCTGTCTATATATGTATAAATATGTGAGAGGAAGTCACAGGAATGAGGGAGCAAGCTTCCCTGGAGACTAGGACATGGAACAATGGTTTCAAACTACAAGAAAGGAGATTCCATCTGCACATTAGGAAGAACTTCCTGACTGTTCAGCAGTGCTGTTCAGCAGTGGAACTCTCTGCCCCAGAGTGTGGTGGAGGCTCCTTCTTTGGAGGCTTTTAAACAGAGGCTGGATGGCCGTCTGTCAGGGGTGCTTTGAATGCAATATTCCTGCTTCTTGGCAGGGGGTTGGACTGGATGGCCCATGAGGTCTCTTCCAATTCTATAATTCTATGATTCTGTATATGTTGTATGTCTATGGCATTGAATGTTTGCCATGTATATGCACATTGTAATGCGCCCTGAGTCTCCTGCGGGGTGACAAGGGCGGAATATAAATACTGTAAATAAATAAATAATAAATAAATTTTATATTTGTTTGTTTTAAGATCTGGGCTGGAGATATGCCAATCAAGGACAGCCCTAGGGTCCTTCGAATCAGGCCCTATATCCCAGGATCTAATCCCAGGCTCTCTGCTTTAAACTGAATTATATGAGTCCCCCACTAACAGATAATCTGGAATAAACAGAAAACCTGGGATCAGATCCTGGGATATAGAGCATGTCTGGAAGGGCCCCTAGCTGCATCTTAAATTACCAATACTATGTGGAAAGGGGGCCTCACAGGGGAAGAAAGCCTCTACTGACAAGTGGGAAGAGAAAAGCAAAGAAGGTATGGACAAATGATAGGATAGATCTGGACTGGGTGGCAATCAGGACCATGCAAATGACTTTGTACAAGAAGCCTTACCTGAGCCTTTTTGCTCTTGCTCAGAGCCTGCAAAGGAAAGACAAAAGGTGAAAACATACTAACAACACAGGCATAGAGGAAGAAACAAATCACTTGTTGTTACAGATCAGAATCTGCTGTTTTTTAAGTATTTAACCCTTTAGATATTGATCAATATCTGGGGAAACATGCTATTCATTTCTAAGCACTGGTTCTTGGACAAAGTTTTTATTAGGAGACGTAATTGAGGTATGTTTTTAATACTATTGTTATGGTTTTATATTACATGTTTATGCTTTTAAATGTTTTACAGTGTATTGGGCATCGAATTGCCTCTGTAAACCACCCTGAGTCACCTAAGGGATGAGAAGGGTAGTATACAAATACAGTAAATAAATAAATTAATAAATCTTACAACACTGAGTAAAGGTGCATAGAGGGCACCAGGAACAGATTCCTGTAATGATTTGAAAAAAATCACTGAATCCCAAATTCAAAAGAGATAACCTGGCGCCACCATAGCTTTCAACTGGAGTTGAGTTGTGACAAATATTTCCAAGCCAGAGTGTATCTGTAGTGCCTGACAGATTAAATTCCACCGTGTGTAAAAAAGAAGCTCCATTATCTACTCTATCCACACACATACACACATCACATCCTACATTATTATTATTATTATTATTATTATTATTATTATTATTATTATTATATTTATTTATACCCCGCAAAATCTCCCGAAGGACTCGATGCGGCTTACAAAGGCCAAGGCCGCCGACAACACAGCATACAATACACAATAAACTCATAAGCAAATAATAAAGCATCAAGCAAGACAATAAGACAATAAACAATAACATCGTGACACAATTAATATCACTTCACCTTCTGAGACTTGGCAAATTCCTTATCCAAAAATGCCACTCGTTGCCGAAGACCATTTAATTCTAAAAACAAAAAGAAAAAGGGATTCAGAACCAATGAAATAGTTTAGAGACATAGCCATTATTATTTTGTAATTCTATGTACACAAAGCAATGATGAAGCAGCATGATGTAGTGGTTGGATTACGATTCCAGGAGGCCAGGATCTGAATCCCCATTCAGCCACAGAAATGCAGTGCATGATATTAGGTAGGTCTTACAGGAAGACAGTGACAAACCTCCTCTGAACAAATCTCATCAAGAAAACCCTAGGACAGAGTTGCCATTGGGCAGAGTGAACCTCACAATAAGAACTCCTACCTGAAGTTGTTGTGTATCGTTGTATGCCTTTGAATCATTTCTGATATTCTGATCTTACCATAGCATTTTCTTGGCAGAATTTATTCACAGAGGCTTTGTTCTTGCTCTTGAGTCTGAGAAAGTGTGGTCATTCAATGGGTTTCCATGGCTGAGTAAGGATTTGAACCCTGATTTCCCAGTGTCCTAGTCTAATGCTTAAACGATGACAACATGCTGGTTCTCGCTTACCTGAAGACCATTAGCTACAGTAATAGTATTATTATTTGAAACACAAAAAAATAGTACACACCAAACAAGGTCACTCTGCTGGCTGTTGTACTGGATCACAGGTTAAACATTTCCGATTGTTATTATTATTACTAGCTGTCCCCTGCCACACGTTGCTGCGGCCCAGTCTGTGCATATGTGTTTTGTGTGTGTATATATTTGTGTAAGATAAAGTTAAAGGTTTTCCCCTGACATTAAGTCCAGTCGTGTCTGACTCTGGTGGGTGGTGCTCATCTCCATCTCTAAACCGAAGAGCCGGCATTGTCCGTAGACACCTAAAAGGTCATGTGGCTGGCATGACTGTATGGAGCACTGCTGCCTTCCCTATAGATCTACTCACATTAGCACGTTTTAGAACTGCTAGGTTGGCAGAAGCTGGGGCTAACAGCAGGAGCTCATGGTCTGTGGGAGCCAAAGGGGTTGAAAGTACTACAAATCCCATCATCCTTTGCCTGTCCTTCCCCATACCTCACCAGGACGTACAGGGGGTCATGGGGGTTATGTGTGTGAAGTTTGGTCCAGGTCCCTCAGCTGTGTTGATCATAGTGGCCTGTGAAAGTGGCAGCCAATCAGAAAGCTGCCACATACACCTCCGCATACAAACATACATACATACATACATACAAACATACAAACATTTACTTTTATTATACATATAGAATATTATAATAATATTATTATTATAAGAATCAGAAATGAGAAAATATCTTAAGAGATACAGACACTAGCATTTGGGAATTCTATATGTACAGAAGAATGACTTGAAGCTTTCTGACACATGACTTGGGTACAATTAATCTTTTAATTATATATATAGAAAAATATAGATACACACACATACATACATGCACTCACATATACATTCACATTTATTGTCTTCAAAGTAATCAGTCCCTGCCAAAAGCAATTAAGAAGCAACAGGGGAGAAAGAAGCAAATAATTCACATCTTTACTTTCCCTTGTTGGAGGACCAGAGTGGGGAACTAGAAAGCCCTGAGACCTTTGCACAATTTACGGAACTTTTGCTAGTAACCACAGGAAAGCTCCTTTGGCAATCTGCCTGGCTCCAAAGATTTCATCGAGCATTGCCCATATAGCTCAAGCATATTTTATAATGATTCAAACTACAAAGCTACATGACTTGTTGGCTTTGAATGACATTCTTAGCATACATTACATTCTGAGCATATGCTTCTTTTTGGGGAGGGCTCTTGCAAATACATAGCACACAGGTAGTTTCCTGTGGATTTAAAACACCATTCCTACCTATAGTTTTCCTCCCATGATTTTCTCCTTAACATTCCCGCATCTGCAACGGATGCAAGTCAAATGTAGGGATGTATACGCTCAATTTGCAAAGATATGAGCATCTATCAGTGAAAAGGGAATTTTCAAACTGTGTCATTAGGTGCAGGAAACCAATTGCCCACGCTAAAGAAATTAGAGCAACAAGGCTGTATCTCACAGGAAGAGAGCCTTGCATATTCAGAGAGAAAAACCAGAGAAGGCTTCCTTCTTACCAGTAGTGTTCTTGCGAAGTTCATCGGAAAGTTGGTAATTCTGCGTCCGAAGTTCCAGGAGTTGGGTCTAGCAACAGAAATGGCAGCAGTTGAAAAAGACTGGCAAAACCGATAAGTAAGGCAGAATCCAACCTGTTGTAAGTAACATGAAAACTCTGGGCTGGAATCTAGGCTTATTGAGATGTAATTTACATATGGTTTCTCAAACTATGGATAATGCATTCAGTTTTTTAGAAATAAATCTTCATAATTTATCTTTTTTACAGATTATGGACATGAAACAGTCTAGTTCAAAGCCACCATGGAGTGGAGAATTGAAATCTGCCCCCCAGAAAGCTGGCTAATGAAGTTCAACAGCTCTCTGCACTGCAGGTTGAGAAAGAGCCACAGAATATGTATGCAGCCAATTCAGTAAAACCAAAAAAAGGCTCCAGTTGGTCCTTCAACATTTGTTAACGGGAACATTCCTCATACTTGATTTATTTTAGTGCACAATAACTACAGAACAACACAGTGGAACTCCCCTCTCCCATCATCCCAGTCAGAATAGCCAAGGATGATGTGAATTGCAGGCCAAACTCATTGGGAGAGGAGGCTTCCAAGTTGTGGAAAGCTATTTTAGTCTTCCACATGATGTCGAAGTGCAACTCCCACTAGCCCACTTCAAACTACAGGAAAGGAGATTCCACCTGAACATGAGGAAGAACTTTCTAACTGTGAGAGCTGTTCAGCAGTGGAACTCTCTGCCTCAAAGTGTGGTGGAGGCTCCTTCTATGGAGGCTTTTAAACAGAGGCTGGGTGGCCATCTGTTGGGGGTGCTTTGAATGCGATTGTCCTGCTTCTTGGCAGGGGGTTCGACTGGATGGCCCATGAGGTCTCTTCCAACTCTATGGTTGTATGATTCTATGATTCTAGTCCTAGGAAAGTGCAGAGATGCAATACAACAATATTTGGAGGACCATTATTTACCATTGGTCTAGGTTTTCCTGAACACTGACTAATGATATGGAGTGGTCAAGATCCAACGGCTACTTCCCAAAGGGGCATCTTGGTGAGTTCTAGTACTGTCTCTTTTGCTTGTTAGGATGCTGTCCAACCGGCCAGCCAAATCCTACCCTCCTAATGATCCAGATTCTCCCCAGAAGCTTCGACTTGCTGGTCTTCTAATTGACCCTCTCCATTCAACCCCAAACCTTTTGTTCTGAGAACAATAGATCTCCTCATTAGCTTGTTCTCTTCCCTGGGAGAATTAGCAGTTTCTCAACATCAAACGAGTCAGCCAACAGCATGAACTGACAACTGCAAGGATGACCCCTGAATCTAAGGGAAATGTATCACCACTTTCATTTATTTGTGTCTGACGAAGTATATCCTTCCAGAAACTTTCTAGTTCAGAGGTGTCAGACCCATTTTCATTCAAAGGTCACATCGACCTTATGATTGCCTTCAAAGGGCTGTTGAATCAATTAATACGGAGGAACAATTTTTTTTCATAGAGTGGTCAGTGCTCTTTAGTTTTTACCCAGTTTGGGTCCCTGGATGTTATTGAACGACCACTCCCAATCACTTTTCATCATCTGCCATGCAGACTGGGGATAATAGGAACTGCCACCCAGTGGCGCTTATGCTCTGAGGTTGGGAATTGTAGTAGCTGGGATTTATAGTTCACCTACAGTCAAAGAGCATTCTGAACTCCATCAACGATGGAATTGAACCAAACTTGGCACACAGAACTCCCCTGACCAACAGAAAATACTGGAAGGGTTTGGTGGGCATTGACCTTGAGTTTGGGAGTTGTAGTTCCCCTACATCCAGAGAGCACTGTGGATTCAAACAATGATGGATCTGGACCAAACTTGGCACAAGCACTCAATATGCCCAAATACGAACACAGATTACGTTTGGAGGAAATAGACCTTGACATTTGGGAGTGTAGTCACTGGGATTCACAGTTCACCTACAATCAAAGACCATTCTGAACCCCACCAACGACAGAATTGGGGCAACTTCCCATACAGAACCCCCATGACCAATAGAAAATACTTAAGGCCATCCAATCCAACTCCCTTCACCAGGGCAAGAAAACGTAATCAAAGCCTTCCCGACAAAGAGTCATCCAGCCATAGATATACATAGATAGATAGATAGATAGATAGATAGATAGATAGATAGATAGATAAAGAGAGAGATAGAGAGATAGAGAGATAGAGAGATAGAGAGATAGAGAGATAGAGAGATAGATAGATAGATAGATAGATAGATAGATAGATATAGATATGATTCACACACACACAGATATAGTATCATAGATTTGAAAGGGACCCCTAAAGAAGGACAATTATATGTCGCATGTTCCGGAGTAAGCTAACCAGACAATCTCCACTCAACACTGAGAAAGAAACAGCAAGGGATACTGTTTACCCACAAGCATAAAGAAATTATATATATTAGAAACCAACACTTTCTCATTACTTTATTTTCCATATCAACAGACTGGGCCACAGCAACGCATGGCACAGGGCAGGTAGTATATTATATATGTTACTATATCTGGCGGAGACGAGAGAAAGGGCCTTTTCAGTGAGGGCCCCTCAGCTATGGAACACCTGGGTTTGAGAACAAGATGTGTCTGAGAACCAGGAATCTTGCCCCTTCTCACTGATACTTGGAAAGGGGATACTATGTGGGGTTGCCTTTGAAGACTGTTCGGAAGCTCCAAATGGTCCAACGGGCAGCAGCCAGGTTGCTAACAGGAGCAGCAGCTCAGGGAGCACACAACTTCTTTGTTGCGCCAGCTCCACTGGCTGCCAGTCTGCTACCGAGCACAATTCGAAGTGCTGGCTTTAGCCTATAAAGCCCTAAATGGTTCTGGCCCTGCTTATCTGTCCGAACAATTCTCTCCTTATGAACCATCCAGGAATTTAAGATCTTCTGGAGAGGCCCTGCTCTCTGTCCCACCTTCTTCACAGGTTCGGTTGGCGGGGATGAGAGATAGGGCCTTTTCAGTGGTGGCCCCTCGGCTAGGGAACGCCCTCCCCAGAAATATTAGATTGGCTCCCACTCTCCTAACATTCCGAAAAAAGTCAAAACCTGGCTTTGTGAGCAGGCTTTCTCAAATGCAATGTAGTAAATAATTACTTGATCTCGGAACGGCTGGACAATTGCAATTGGATAAAGATTCTGAAAATTAGATACAGATTATTTATGTTTTATGTTTTATTGATTTTATTGTTTATAGAATTTTAAGGATGTTTATATGCTTTAACTGTTCATATTATCGTGGCATCAAATTGTGCCGGTTTTGTAAACCGCCCTGAGTCGCCCTCGGGCTGAGAAGGGCGGTATAGAAATACAGTAAATAAATAAAAATAAATAATCATAACTCCCATCTTCTTGCGGCAACACCAGAGGCACTCCAAGTGACCAGATACTGGTCAAAGGACATTTAATCAGCTACCAAGTTTGCAAAATCTGTGTTTTTTTCTATCTGTTTGTTTTATTCTGTTAGAAATGTAATACAATGTTCTGGTTGCGGATGACACGATAAATAAAAAAATAAGCTCAAACTAGGATGTCTAATGATGACAAATACAGGGACTGTAATCCAACATCTGGAGGGCTGCATAAAATGACATGGCGGGCCAGATTTGGCCCACAGACTTTGAGTTTCACATTTGTTGTAGGTTCTCCAGTACAATTCTAAGTCATTCTTGGCCCAAAGTCCTTCCTGTGAATAGAATCCACTATTATCTGCAATTTCACGAACCCACACAAAGTCCAAGAATGTATCTCCTGCAGATATAGGGGTCATACAGTATCACAAATAGCTTTTAAAAAAAGGAAATTAGCTTCGGAAAGAGGCCTTGTGTTTATCACATGACGCCCCCACCACCACCCCCTTCATTCCCAGCTCATTTCTCCTGATACCGAACAGCCCTCCCCTGGGCCTCCATCAGCAGACCAAGCTTCATGCCATTGTTCCATAAACCCAGCTGCTGCAAAGGCCATTTGTTTAAGTGAATAACTCACTGTGAATGCATTTAGGCAAGCAACAACTGGCTTTGTGCCCTTTGGAAGAGTCTATCTGCAATGTGGCTGTGATAGCTGGGATGCAGAACCAAAGAGATGAAATCAAAGAGGGAGAAGTACTGCTCCTTCCCAAAGAAATGAGAAAAGGCAGCAAGGCAAAGCAGCACTGGAAGTGCCCTTCAAGATCAGCTCTCGCAGTTGAGAGCAAGCAAGAAAGAAAACAAAAGATTATAATCCTTATCAAAGGATACTGAGAAATCATGCCAACAACAACAACAACAGGGAAAACCAGCTGATCCCTAATCCATCTAAAACACAGACATGTGCCTTTCATCTCAAGAACAGACAAGCATTCCAAGCTCTGAGGATTACCTGGGAAGGAATCCCACTGGAGCATTGCAGCGCACCCAAATACCTGGGAGTCACTCTGGACCGTGCTCTGACCTACAAGAAGCACTGCCTGAACATCAAGCAAAAAGTGGGTGCTAGAAACAATATCATACGAAAGCTGACTGGCACAACCTTGGGATCACAACCAGACACAGTGAAGACATCTGCCCTTGCGCTGTGCTACTCTGCTGCCGAGTACGCATGCCCAGTGTGGAACACATGTCACCACACTAAAACAGTGGATGTGGCTCTTAAAGAGACATGCCGCATTATCACAGGGTGTCTGCGCCCTACACCACCAGAGAAATTACACTGCTTAGCCGGTATTGCACCACCTGACATCCGCCGGGAAGTAGCAGCCAATAGTGAAAGGACCAAGGCAGAGACATCTCCAGCTCATCCCCTGTTTGGGTATCAGCCCAGCACGTCAACGACTTAAATCTAGAAATAGTTTTCTAAGATCTACAGAGACACTTGCTGGAACACCCCAGCAAGCGAGAGTCCAAAAGTGGCAGGCTCAAACCCAGAACCTCAACCAATGGCTGATACCAAAGGACAGACTCCCTCCTGGGCACACAGAGGACTGGGCAACTTGGAAGGCGCTGAACAGACTGCGCTCTGGCACCACGAGATGCAGAGCCAACCTTGAGAAATGGGGCTACAAAGTGGAATCCATGACATGCGAGTGTGGAGAAGAGCAAACCACTGAACACCTGCTGCAATGCAACCGGAGCCCTGCCGCGTGCACAATGGAGGACCTTCTTGCAGCAACACCAGAAGCACTCCAAGTGGCCAGATACTGGTCAAAGGACATTTAATCAACTACCAAACTCACAAATTTGGTATTTTGTCTGTTTGTTTGCTTTGTTTCTATTAGAAATGTAATATAATTGACTGGTTGCCCTGACACGACAAATAAATAAATGTCAACAAGGTATGCAAATATGGCGGGTTCAAAGCATCACCACCATATACGGATATAAAGTCTCATTATTATACAATGCTGTAGTCAAATGGCGAGCCTTATATAAAATGGCAACATCAAACTTTGATTTTTTTGAATTTATTTTGAATATCTTAAAACTATGGAGGTTCAAATCCATGGATACAGAGGGTCAACTGTACATTTCTGCATTCATCAAGGTGCACAGGCTGATCATGATGGGAAGGAAGGTGATGTCGGAGGTTATACACAAAGCCTTCATGCCAAAAGGAGGGCTAAAGGTAAAGGTTTCCCCTTGACATTAAGTCTAGTCATGTCCAACTCTGGGGGGTGGTGCTCATCTCCATTTCTAAGCCAAAGAGCCATCTTTGTCCACAGACGCTTCCAAGGTCATGTGGCCGGCGTGACTGCATGGAGCGCTGTTACCTTCCTGCCGAAGCAGTACCTATTGCTCTACTCACATTCGTATGTTTTCGAACTGCTAGGTTGGCAGAAGCTGTGCATAACAGTGGGAACTCACCCCACTCCCCGGATTCGAACGGCAGACCTTTCAGTCAGCAAGTTCAGCAACTCAGCGGTTTAACCCGCTGCACCATCAGAAGGGCTAGCACCAGAAAAAAAACTTGGCCTCCAGATGTGAATGGACTGCAGCTCCCATCAGTCTGAGTAAATGCTGAGCAAGGGTGCTGGGAATTGTGGTCCAGCATCTTTCAGATAGCCACAGAGTCCCTCTCCTCTCTTCTAGGTTCACTGTAATGGAGAGGAAGGGTAAGCCTTCATAGTTTAACCAACAGCCCTTAAAGCAGTGTTTCTCAACCTGTGGGTCCCCAGATGTTTTGGCCTTCAACTCCCAGAAATCCTAACAGCTGGTAAACTGGCTGGGATTTCTGGGAGTTGTAGGCCAAAACACCTGGGGACCCACATGTTGAGAACTACTGCTCTACACTGTGGACTTAATGCAGTTCAGCACCACTTTATAATAATTTTAATAACTTTTTTTAATTGTGTCAGGAGTGACTTGAGAAACTGCAAGTCGCTTCTGGTGTGAGAGAATTGGACATCTGCAAGGACATTGCCTATGGGACACCCAATGTTTTGATGTTTTACCACCCTTCTCTCATGTCCCCGCATGGTGAGCTGGAGCTGATAGAGGGAGCTCATCCGTGCTCTCCCCAGATTCGAACCTGCGATCTGTCGATCTTCAGTCCAGGGGTTTAACCCACTGCGCCACCGGGGGCTCAATTTTAATAACTATTAACTATTAAATAATTATTAACTATTAAATAACTCTTAACTATTAAATAAATTTTAATTGTGGTTTATTCATGTTTATGTTTTTATCTTAGATGTAAATTAATTGACAGGTTGTTGTTGTTCATTCATTCAGTCGTTTCCGACTCTTAGTGACCTCATGGACCAGCCCACACCAGAGCTCCCTGTCAGCCGTCACCACCCGCAGCTCCTTCAAGGTCAATCCAGTCACTTCAAGGATCCCATCCATCCATCTTAGAATCATAAAGTTGGAAGAGACCTCATGGGCCATCCAGTCCTACCCCCTGCCAAGAAGCAGGAATATTGCATTCAAAGCACCCCTGACAGATGGCCATCCAGCCTCTGTTTAAAAGCCTCCAAAGAAGGAGCCGCCACCACACTCTGGGGCAGAGAGTTCCACTGCTGAACGGCTCTCACAGTCAGGAAGTTCTTCCTAATGTTCAGGGGTCAGCCCCTCTTCCTTTTTCCCCAGCATCATTGTCTTCTCTAAGCTTTCCTTTCTTCTCATGATGTGGTAGGTTATGTTATTATTTAATTTCTGGTTGTATAATATAAATTTATTATGGAATCTGGTTGGTTCGTTATTTGTACTTGTATTTATGAAGGTACTATGGCATTGAATGTTTGCCCTGTTTTGTCAGAATCCGCCGAGTCCCCTCAGGGAGACAAGGTGGAATACCAATAAAGATTATTATTATTATTATTACTTTAGGTGTCATGGCTCAATTCAATGGAATCCTAGGTGTTTTAGGGCCCTTCCACATAGCCCTATATCCCAGAATATGAAGGCAGAAAATCCCACATTATCTGAGTGTGGACTCAGATATCCCAACTCAAAACAGACATTGTGGGATTTTCTGCCTTGATATTCTGGGTTATAGGGCTGTGTGGAAAGGCCCTGGGTAATCTGAGGCCCCTTCCACACTGTTGAATAAAATCCACATTATCTGGGTTGTTGTAGGTTTTTTCGGGCTATATGGCCATGTTCTAGAGGCATTCTAGTCATTGTTTTACTGTTTTATTGTTTTGCTTGATGTTTTATTATTTGCTTATGAGTTTATTGTGTATTGTATGTTGTTGTTGTTGGCGGCCTTGGCCTTTGTAAGCCGCATCGAGTCCTTCGGGAGATTTTGCGGGGTATAAATAAAGTTAATAATAATTATTCTCTCCTGACATTTTGCCTGCATCTATGGCAAGCACTACCTCTGAGGATGCTTGCCATAGATGCAGGCAAAACATCAGGAGAGAATGCCTCTAGAACATGGCCATATAGCCCGAAAAAACCTACAACAACCCAGTGATTCTGACCATGAAAGCCTTCGACAATCCACACTATCTGCTTTGAACTAGAATGTATGGCAGGGTGGACTCTGATTGTGGGATTTTGTCCTTTGATATTCAAGGGGCCCTTCCACACAACTGTATAAAATCCACATTGAATTGGATTATATGACAGTGTGGAGTCAAATAATCCAGATCAAAGCAGATATTGTGGGATTTTCTGCCGAAATTCTGGGTTATATGGCTGTGTGGAAATGCCACACTCAGATAATGTGGGATTTTCTGCCTTGATATTTTGTAATATAGGGCTGTGTGGAAGGGCCCTTAGTTTAGTGCCCTTCCAGACAGGCCCTATATCCCGGGATCTGATCCCAGGTTTTCTGCTTATCCCAGATTATCTGGCTGTGTGGATTCATAGAAAGCAGAAAACCTGGGATCAGATCCTGGGATATAGGGCTTGTCTGGAAGGGGCCTCAGTCTTGAGCCATGTCGAGTTAAAGTGGAGCCAAACTGCATTAATTCTACAGTGTAGATACACCTCTGGTGGCCAACCACAGATCCCATCATCCCTGCTCACCGATGCCTTGATGGCAGCTGCAGTGCACCCACCTGTGGAAGGATACAATATAAAAAGGTCTCCATCCCTCAGAGATGGCAGCCAGGCTGCATTCCCCAGAAAGTCGCTTCTCTGTAACGTGTGAACGGGCCTCCCTCCCAAACACGCGTGTTTTCCTAACTCTGGATCCTTACGTCATCCAACCCTCATCTCATCCCCCGCAATTGGACCCTCCCAGGTAAAACCACATTACATGCGACGCGACACGGGTGTTACGCATCCCGACGTTCAGACACGAACCTGCATGCGCTCGAACTCCTCTCCGGACAAGGCCTGCGCCATCTTCCTCCTCCTCCCCGCCCCCTCCGCCCCCCAGTTCGGATCCGGCCTGGTTCGAGGAAACCAAGGCGAGGGGGGCGGAGGGAGTCGGAGGAGGGGAGAAAAAGATTAAGAGGGAGAGCAGGAGCGGAAAAGGCGAGGGGTGACTTTAAGGAAATACCATAGAGAGGGAGCGGGAGAGAGGACACAGGACAGGGCTTTTCATTCTCACACTGTGCCTGTCTCTTCCCCCTCTCCTGCCTCAACCGGAAGAGCGGGCACTAAATGACGGAAGGCGGAAGTGAAGGAGGGTAGGGAGGAGTGTCGCTCAAGAGCGGAGAGATCCGGAAGACTCCGCTCTAGGACACCATAGAAATGTGCCTGACGTAGCCCTTTGGGAAGGCACGCCCAGCTCTGCGGAACTTGACAAAAGGGGCCGGCTTTGGGAAACATAGAGGTACTAAATGGTTAGAGTGCCTTGCCACTTGTCAGAGACATCTTCCGATGCGCTTTGCTACTCTACTACTGAGTACGCATGACTACTATGGACAAAAGGGGCCAGCTTTGGGAAACATAGAGGTACTAAATGAGTAGAGTCACTCGCCACTTGTCAGAGGCATCTTCCGATGCGCTTTGCTACTCTGAGTACGCATGACTACTATGGACAAAAGGGGCCGGCTTTGGGAAACATAGAGGTACTAAATGAGTAGAGTCACTTGCCACTTGTCAAAGACATCTTCCCATACGTTTTGCTACTCTACTACTGACTACTATGGGATATTCCTCACCACGTTAAAACAGTGGATGTGGCTCTAAATAAGACATGCAGCATTGTCACAGGGTGTCTACTGGGTTGCTGTAAATTTTCCGAGCTTTATGGTCATGTTTCAGAAGCATTCTCTCCTGACGTTTCGCCCACATCTATGGTAGGCATCCCCAGAGGTTGAGGGGTCTGTGGGAAACTAGACAACTAAGGTTTATATATCTCTAGAATATCCAGGGTGGGAGAAAGAACGCTTGTCTGCCTGAGGCAAGTGTGAATGTTGTAATTGGCCACCTTGATTAGCATTAAATAGCCTTGCAGTTTCAAAGACTGGATGCTTCCTGTCTGAGGGAATCCTTTGTTGGGAGGCGTTAACTGGCCCCGATTGCGCAGGCGCAGGAATTACCACATATGCAATTCACAGGGACTACGACAGGAAAGTTGTAATTGGCCACCTTGATTAGCATTAAATAGCCTTGCAGTTTCAAAGGCTGGCTGCTTCCTGCCAGGGTAATCCTTTGTTAGGAGGCGTTAACTGGCCCCGATTGCACAGGCGCAGGAATTACCACATGTGCAATTCACAGGGACTACGACAGGAAAGTTGTAATTGGCCACCTTGATTAGCATTAAATAGCCTTGCAGTTTCAAAGGCTGGCTGCTTCCTGCCTGGGGGAATCCTTTGTTGGGAGGCGTTAACTGGCCCTGATTGTTTCTTGTCAGCCAGAAAATTAAAAATCCTAGTGATTAGATCATTCTTGCATGCAAGTTTTGGGTGCTGTGTGATTATTCTTCCGATGTTATTTATTATATTTATATTTATATCCCGCTTTATATCCCCCAAAGGGGACTCCAAATGGCCTTGTTGGACAGCAAGGCCTGTCATTCCCTTCCACCATCACTTACGCTGACTGTGAATGATGGGATCTGCACTCTTAGCACTCTGGATTTATAGGAAATTGTCTTTTCATGTACAGTCAAGGGAAACCAGGGCACTTTATGGCAGTGTTTCTCAACCTGGAGGTCGGGACCCCTGGGGGGGGGGGGGTTGCAAGGGGATGTCAGAGGGGTCACCAAAGACCACCAGAAAACACAGTATTTTCTGTTGGTCATGGGTGTTCTGTGTGGGGGTTTGGCCCAATTCTATCATTAGTGGGGTTCAGAATGCTCTTTGATTTGATATAAATCCCAGCAACTACAACTCCCAAATATCAAGCTCTAATTTCCCCAAACTCCACCAGTGTTCATATTTGGGCATATTGAGTATTCATGCCAAGTTCGGTCCAGATCCATCACTGTTTGAGTCCACAATGCTCTCTGGATGTAGGTGAACTACAACTCCAAAACTCAAGGTCAACGCCCAACAAACCCTTCCAGTATTTCTGTTGGTCATGGGAGTTCTGTGTGCCAAGTGTGGTTCAATTCCATCGTTGGTGGAGTTCAGAATGCTCTTTGATTGTAGGTGAACTACGAATCCCAGCAACTACAAATCCCAAATGACAAAATCAATCTTAACCTAACTTCACCAGTATTTAAATTTGGGCGTATCGGGTATTTGTGCCAAATTTGGTCCAGTGAATGGAAACATATCCTGCATTATCAGATATTTACATTACAATTCATAACACAGCAAAATTAGTTATGAAGTAGCAACGAAAATAATTTTATAGTTGGGGAACTGTAAAAACGTTACGCGGCATAAGGAAGGTTGAGAACCACTGCTTTATGGTTAACAACATCCTTATGTGACCAAGATAAAGTTGTTCTTGAGGAAGAACAAACTGGCGGAGGCTGCAGAAGTTGCTTTGACATAATGTTTTTGAACTGAACTCTCTATAGCCCCAGAGACCATGGTGAAAAATTAAAGATTCTGTAACCTGAAGAGGGGCCGACCAAGTGCAAGATGGATGGATGGGATCCTTGAAGTGACTGGATTGACCTTGAAGGAGCTGGGGGTGTTGACGGCTGACAGGGAGCTCTGGCGTGGACTGGTCCATGAGGCCATGAAGAGTCGGAAACGACTGAACGAATGAACAACAACAACCTGGTCTCTTCCCAAAACCTAAGAGTTCTCATACATGGACTTCCACCAGATGGTCAACACCAAAATCAGATTGACTATATCCTTTGCAGTTGAATGTTTTGGCCTTCAACTCCCAGAAATCCTAACAGCTGGTAAACTGGCTAAGATTTCTGGGAGTTGTAGGCCAAAACACCTGGGGGACCCACAGGTTGAGAACCACTAAGCCAACTGGGAAGGGAAAGACTCTTGATATTGAGTCATTTACCCTTCTCTCCTGTTGTTGTTTATTCATTCAATTGCTTCCGACTCTTCGTGACCTCATGGACCATCCCACGCCAGAGCTCCCTGTCGGCCGTCACCATCCCCAGCTCCTTCAAGGTCAAGCCAGTCACTTCAAGGATGCCATCCATCCATCTTGCCCTTGGTCGGCCCCTCTTCCTTTTTCCCCAGCATCATTGTCTTCTCTAGGCTTTGCTGTCTCCTCATGGTGTGGCCAAAGTACTTCATCTGGGCCTCTACTATTCTTCCCTCCAATGAGCAGTCGGGCTTAATAATAATAATAATAATAATAATAATAATAATAATAATTTTATTTCATGGAGGATGGACTGGTTGGATCTTCTCGGGTTCCAAGGCACTCTCAGAACTTTCCTCGAACACCACAGTTCAAAAGCATCTATCTTCCTTCGCTCAGCCTTCCTTATGGTCCAGCTCTCACATCTGTAGGTTACTACGGGGAATACTGTTGCTTTTACTATGCGGATCGTCGTTGCCAGTGTGATGTCTCTACACTTCACTATTTTATCGAGATTGGTCATTGCTCTCCTCCCAAGAAGTAAACATCTCCTGATTTCCTGGCTGCAGTCTGCGTCTGCAGTAATCTTTGCACCTAGAAATACAAAGTCTGCCACTGCCTCCATGTTTTCTCCCTCTATTTGCCAGTTATCAATCAGTCTTGTTGCCATAATCTTGGTTACAGAGGTAACCTCCCTCCTACCCAAATGAATTTTTTTCTTGTTATTTTTACCCTTTTCCATTTACTGCAGTTTCACTATTGTAAGGAAGTCGGAAGCCCTGAAAGGACCCAGCAGCAACTGCGCCCCGTGAGGTATCAGATTAAACCCTTAAATAAACATATTAAATGATATTTTGGTGTATGCTGTATTAATTGAAATTGTATAGAGTCAAATCAAATATATCATGAAGGCTCCCTTTTACCCAGTCTCCTCTAGTAACATAAACCCCTGAGAACTGTGATTGCTCAACCTTTAAGGAATATCCCTCCTGCAATCTCCCAAGCTTAAAGATGAATTTTCTGTGTGTTGGTGAAAGGCAAATAATCCCAGTTATCTTATTCAAGGCTTTAATGGCTCGAATCACTGGAGCGTTGTGTGGTTTCTGGGCTGTATGACCATGTCTTAGCAGTGTTTTCTCCTGATGTTTGCCTGCATCTGTGGCTGAAGTTGTCAGCCAGATGCAGGTGAAACATCTGGAGAAAATGCTGCTAGAACATGGACATACAGCCCAAAAACCACACAACGCTCCAATCCGTTTATCAATAGGGCTACATTTTGCACTGCTTACCTGAACAAATGTGTACAGGGACTTAATGATTCTCATGAAAGACAAAGCTAAGAGGAAAGAGGTAAATAAGGCTTTTGAATGAGTAAACAGAGCCTCTAGATATCCAGCATAATCGACTTTCTGTGCTTCTCACCATTGTCTCCTTTGGAACTGGACATTAAGTCAAGCAAAGACACCTCTGTCCTGGCCCATCTGGTTTAGCAGGGGCTCACTGGGCACAAAGCCACTATTTATGATTTCTGCTGAAAATCATATCCCTCTGAGTGAATGGAGCACAAACTAGGTACAAAGTTTGGAAGTGGGAGGAAAAAATTGAAATTCAAAAATTGAAGCAGATGAAAAACTGGAAAGGCAGAGGTTTAATCAAACCTATCCCTGTCTAATCTAGATGGTGTTATTATAGCCACAATTATTTCCAGATTACACTTTGTAATATTGTAATTTGGGATGCGAATGTCTGGCGGCACCCAATTTACTCAATTTGAATCAATTGACAAGGCCTAGAGCATGAAGAAAGACAATGGACAACCTACAGTGCCTCCACTAACTTTCCTCCCACTCTATTGTGGCTCACTAGCTAGGCCGCTGCTGCAATTTATTTAGAATGATAGAATCACAGAGTTGGAAGAGACTATATGGATCATCCAGTCCAACCCCTGCCATGCAGGAAAAGCACAATCGAAGTACCCCTGGCAGATGGCTATCCAGCCTCTATTTAAAAATCTCCACCCCAAAAAATAAAAAAAAACCTCCACCACACTCCGAGGCAGAGAAATACGCTGTTGAACAGCTGTTATGGTCAGAAAGTTATTCCAAATGTTCAGGTGGAATCTCCTTTACTGTAATTTGAACCCATTGTTCTAAGTTGTAGACTCCAGGGTACTGAATGAAGTGACTATCTATATAAATAAAAATGTAATGTTCATTTGTGGGATTAACATAACTCAAAAACCACTGGGCGAATTAACACCAAATTTGGACACAATATACCTATCAGGCCAAAGAGCGACCATCACTCATAAAAACATGGAAAAACACAGCGGAAGAGACTTTAAAAAGCAAAAAAAAAAACAACCCAAAACATTATAACACATGCTCATAACCACATAAATACACATATCCACACATATACACATATATACAAATATACACACATATTCCCACACAAAGCACATATACACTCACTGGGCCACAGCAACGCGTGGCAGGGAACGGCTAGTTGAAAATATAACAGTTCAATGGTCGAGTGAAAGTTAGGTGGGGATTTGTGGTCCAAAACAGACCACAAATCTCAATATCTGTAGGCTTTTAGGGATTGTTTCAAACACCTTTTAAGCACCAAAGCTTAAACTTACCACTTACCAGCCAAATGTGGCTATCAATAACTCTGTTCCTTTCCATATGCCTATATTATTTAATTTTCTGAAAAATACCATTTAAAAAAAACTCAAATACAACAGAGGCTATAGAAAATGCTCATTGCTAGTTTATTTCTTTAGAAGCTTCTATTATCAGAAGTGGGAATGTTTAAACATACAAAGTAGAAAGGACAGAAAGTGGTGTCTGGGTCATGGAGGGTGAAGAACCCACAACAGGAAAACCAGTTCCTTCCCTCGTTCTGAAATTCTCCCCTCTGTCATCCCCTGAACACTACACTCTCACGCAATGCTTTGTTAGTGAAGCCTAGCCCTATTACTTCAGCATCTACAACCACTTACCTAATCTCACTTTTTCCCAACTTGCTCTGCTCTCAATTATTTTCTTACTAGCAAGACATACTGAAAGAACATGAGTTTGCACTGATTACCCATCTTCTCATTTCTCATGCAAAAGGTGTCAAGATAGAGGTGTGATCATTCCTCCAGCCTTCCATATTTTAAACATAATGATGTGTTCAAATATAGTAAAGTACAGGTTGAGCTTCCGCTATCCAGAATCTTGAAATACTCCTAAATTGTCCACATAAGTGGTTGCAACAATAATATATTTGCTTTTCTAATGGTTCAATGTACACAAACTTGGTTTCATTCATAACATTATAAAATACTGTGTAAATTCAATTTATGTCCATATGAAACATAATTCCATTTCATGTTTACACTTGGGTCCCATCTCCCAAGATATGTGTACGTATATACAAATATGACATTCCAAAATCTGCAACATTCCTAGTCCAAGCATTTTGGATAAGGGATACTCAACCTATGGTACCTTTCTGATCATCCCAAGAAGTATTTTGCAGCACTGCCTCTTGAAGGGCAGTGGCCAATAATCTTTTCACTTTAACCCAATCTAGACATCCAACAACAGAGACAATGTTGTGCGAACTGAGCTTTTAAAGGGTTTGTGTTTTCATAATTGGGGGGGGGGGGKGGGGTTAACACTTCTGTCTGACTGCATTCACACAGTAGAGACCAAATGATTGTCTTTGCAACAATTACAATAACTTTCTAATGCCCATCAAAAAACAGTTCATACAGAAGCCTGGTTTTCAATCAAAGGCTAGTTGATTCAATAAACAATACAGTCTCATTTCTAAACATTTCTCTTCAGATCTATATAGTATGCAAAATTCCTCTTTAAAAAGTGATTATAACTTTATTTATACATATATATTTAAAAACGGGAGAGATATTTAAATTAAAAAAAGATAGGGTAGGTAGCAATTAAGTCCTATTGAGCAGTTGTTACTCTTAAGGTTTGAATGAACATACAAGTAAGCGCGAGGGATCTATTTCACTACTTTCCTCTCCCTTATTCCTCTGCTCACAAGGAAAACATGAGGGATAAAATCAGGTTTTTCTTTCAGCCAATTCAGAAGTGAACAAAATTGCACAAATAAAATAAAAACCCCAAAGTTTCACCAAATGTTAAAGCAGCAGTTTCAAGAAGGGTAAGATTTACAAATAAAAAAATGTCCAATATCTATATAAAATAATGCTTATTTTTTAAAAAAAGGAAGGAGGAAGAGGAGGACAAGGCTCTGTGCTATGCAAAAGCTCTGAAAAAGAGGCCACTTTCCTCCTCCCCTCTCAAGCCAGCTTCCTAAATTATATACAGTGAAGGTGCAAAGGGTCTATAAAGCAAGGGCTGGAGTGAGCAAACCAAAGTGGGTGGCTATACACTCCTCACACAGTGATAAAGAAATGCCCTACTAGAGTTTTAAAACAGGGCAGGGATAGGGAAATGCATACAGATCTACTCTCTGGCATCTCTGAACCTTCGGTGAGTACACATGGTTTAGGGTCCCATCCTTTGATAATGGATAACCTACTTCTGCTGCTTTCTAGGGAGATTTGGTATCAAAAACAGCTCAGCAAGCCTGCTTTCCCATGGAAGGAAACTGAATCCATGCTATCCTTCCTGTTCCCCGGTTGAGGGGGCAACAGAATGCTGAAAAGAGGTGGTAATTCGGAAAGGACATGGGGAGGAGCCTCCACATTTTGGATCTATCGGGATCAGAGGAAAGGTCTGACCGAGGAAGGGCCGAATGTATGAGAGGTGGAGCCTTATCCAGCTCTTCTTTTCCAACCACCAGAGTCCCACATGCTGCCATCACGAGTCGTCTTCCATGCTGAAACTGGAACGGCGGCTGCTGCCCTTGGAGGCGCCAGGCGAGACAGAAGAAAGCAGTGGGTCGGAGGCGCCGAGTGGGGACAGAGCAGTCCCATCGTCCATGAGAACATCCTGCAGAGCTCCTCCGTCCGATCCCAGCGCAAGACCCAGCCCCAGTTCCTCAGCCGAGAACGGCAGATCCAGGGAGTCTGCAAAGGGGGGAACTGTGTCTCCTGCCAAAGACTGCGTCATCGAAGTCAACGGCAACCCGTGCATCTGGACCTGCAACTCCAATTCCTAGAGGAGAGAGCAGAGCTTGGCGAGTGAGACCCAGCAGCACGTCTGAACGGGGCCTGTGCCCACTCTGCCCCACCCACATGGCAGAACAGCACCCCCTTGGCTACCTGCACACGCAGCTGCAAGCTACGATTGGCCTGCTCCAGCTTCCGCTGCCGGATCTCCATCTCCTTTGAGCGCTGCTGCTCTTTCTGGAGCTTCCGAATGTAGTCCACCGAAGCCTTCAGGATGGTCCCTTTGTTCCAACGCATCTCCCTAAGGGAAAGAAAGGCATGCAAGGTCCTGTCATTGCCCACACTATCCAGTGGTGGTCACCTCATAGGATCAGAGCATCTAGCCCAGTGGTTCTCAACCCATGGTCCCGGGACCACCAGTGGTCCACAATAATGAAAATATGGTCCATGGCCTCACCACTGCTACACCATTGCCTCAAAACCATGTTGCAACAAGAACGACTGGTCTCACAAAACCCTCTTATAGTGCAGAGGCAATGGGGATGTCAGGAGGGAGAACTGACTATCCACAAAAGATCAATACTACCACATCATTCATTATTTATTTATTTACAGTATTTATATTCCGCCCTTCTCACCCCACAGGGGACTCAGGATGAATTACAATGTACATATAAATGGCAAACATTCAATGCCATAGACACACAACATATATAGACTGACACACAAAGGCTATTTAACATTCCAGCTTTTAATGAGGGTACTCTGGCCACCAAGGGAGCTGTTGCTTCACCATCCATGTGAGACACTGATGAAGTACTTCCTCATTCTTTGCATGCTTGCTGAAGATTTTTATGGCCTCGTAAATTAGTTAAATTAGCCTCCCCACATAAGCGGTACCTAAATTTCCTACTTGACAGATGCAACTGTCTTTCAGGCTGCAAAGGTCAACAGCAAGCTACACAAATTGGTCGGAAGCTCACTCTGACTCGGGCTGGCTTCAAACTCATGACCTTTTGGTCAGTAGTGATCTTAATGCAGCTGACTCCCAGCCAGCTGCGCCACAGTCCCGGTGCATCAGCTCTAGATGATTGAATATGGTTTTGTGTGAGTGAGCAGATGGTGACTACTGGGTGGCATATGTTCTGTATCAGAAACTAGAGCTGATGTAGTCTATTGAATGCAATTTTCTGGATCAGCACCCCAAATAACCTAACTAAATCTAAAGTTGACCAAAAACTGATTCGTAACCCTTTTGGTATTAATATTATTGAGTGGCCTCTGGTCAAAAAAAGGTTGGGAACCACTGACCTAGCCAAATGTCAAAGGACCTTTTGTCCTCCAAATGTTGGTTAGAGAAGTAGTTCTCAAATGATGGTCCTTCACATATTTGGGGCTCCAAAAATTCTTCACCATTGGCTATACCAACTGCGACTTCTTCAAGTCCAAAACTTCTGGAGGACTGGAGTCTGAGAATCACTACAATGCACCATTTATTGTTTTGTTTGATGTGTTTTAACTTATATCCTGCCTTTCTTCCTAAATCAGAGAGTAAAATTAAATCCAATTAAAACAGCAGATGGCATCTTGTTCAAGTTGTCAGTTAACTTATGATGGCTCCATATATTTCTTAGGCTTTCCTAAGGCAAGGAACATTCTGTTTTGCTAACTGAGGTTTTTTTTTTGTATTCAGTTAACATCAGAAAGTGGAATTTGAAAGCAACCACACCTATGGGGAGGGAAGACAGTGGGAAATTTGGAGCTTTCCTGCACAACCCTAACCCACAGAACAGGTCTTTGTCCCACTTTGACAAAAAACCACACATCACCACTTTGCCAAACTTACGGATCATTTGATTTTGGAATGAGAGTCCCCAGTTCTTTGATTCTGTCATTGATGTTGAACCGCCGCCGCCGCTCAACTGCAAAGAAACAAAAAGGATGTTAACATGCCATTGTAGGAAGTACAGCTGCTTTTACTGTTGCAACTGTTATTAATAACTAACAACAATTGAAATTTTGGACACATTTCAGTAAGGGAACTGTTCTTCAGTTCTTCCATTTTATACAGCCTCCCAATGGCCCAGAAAATGGAGACTAGGTAAATACAGAGTGGCTTGATCAAGGCTGGCCAATCCTCAGACTGTATCATACTTGCCCAGATCAGAGCTAAAAGTAGGTCTCAGGGAAGGCTGGCACTAAGCAAATAATTATGTTTCCAGGGGACTTCAGATAAATGTCTAGACCAGTGGTTCTCAACCTGGGCCTACAACTCCCAGAAATCCCAGCCAGTTGACTAGCTGTTAGGATTTCTGGGAGTTGAAGGCCAAAAACATCTGGGGGCCCAGGTTGAGAACCACTGGTCTAGACCTTATTGCTGGAAAAGTATGGCTGAAACTGTAAAATCTCACAATCTTTTCACGGCCTCAAGATTTTCTGCAAAGACTGTTCTTCAAGTGCTTCCTTTTATCACAAACAATCTCATCTGTCATGTACCCTGAAATATTACTTTGTGCCAGGTTCAAGTGTTCCCATTTGCCCAGACATTGCAATTGATCACACCTTTTAGCTACAGAGCCACTTTAAAACTGGGCAAACATGTGGCAACTGCCTCAGACTGTAGATTCAGCTTGATATGAAAAAGCAAGAAATAGCCTGGAACCCCAGGTTTCGGCGGTGACCAGGGGAGCATTTGCACAGCTAAAGCTTGTGCGCCAGCTGCGCCCGTACCTTGGGAAGTCTGACTTGGCCACGGTAGTCCACGCTCTGGTTACATCCCGTTTAGACTACTGCAACGCTCTCTACGTGGGGTTGCCTTTGAAGACAGCTCGGAAGCTCCAACTAGTCCAACGCTCGGCAGCCATGATGTTAACAGGAGCGGAGCGCAGGGAGCATACAACCCCCCTGTTGCGCCAACTCCACTGGCTACCGATCTGCTACCGGGCTGAATTCAAAGTGCTGGCGTTGGCCTTTAAAGCCCTAAACGGTTCCGGCCCAAGCTACCTATCTGACCGCATCTCTGCCTATGAACCCACCAGGACTTTGAGATCTTCCGGGGAGACCCTGCTCTCGATCCCGCCTGCTTCTCAAGCTCGGCTGGCGGGGACGAGAGATAGGGCCTTCTCGGTGGTGGCTCCTCGGCTGTGGAACGCCCTTCCTACGGACATTAGACTAGCACCATCTCTAATGGTATTCCGCAAAAAGGTGAAGACCTGGATGTTTGTGCAGGCGTTTGAGTAATTTAGTGCAATCTGGTAATGGAACATAGGAATGGAACAAGGGACGACGAACCTGGACTACGCTTGGATGATGAGAAGATTGGGTACGGTTGTTTTTTGTAATAATTGTGCATTGTAACTGCTTATTGGTAATTTATGGATAATGTGTTAAGTCAATTGTTATATGTTGTATGGAACCACTGCTGTTTCTACTGTTTTTACTGTTTGTGAACCGCCGTGAGTCGCCTTCGGGCTTGAGATACAGCGGTATATAAGCAAAGTAAATAAATAAATAAATAAATAGTCAGGTATTGAGAGCCTAGTTTGCTCGATTTCCAGCCTCCTCGTAAATTAGGAGGTAATTTTGAGTCCTCGAGTAATTTAACTTGGTTGGCTTTATATATGTTGAACCTTGTTCTGGAGTGCTATTTTTTGCTCTGCCTCAAACAATAACACATTTTGAACCAGTCCTGTTTGCTTTTGGTTTTATTACTGTATTTGTACAGTAGTGGTTGTATACTACTTGGAATCCAGCAAAGGATTAACGATGGTTTAAGAGCCAAAGAGTAAAGCGGGATGTAAAATATTACTTCTAGGAGTTAGAAAAAACAAAAAGCTGATCCATTCCTTGCTCCTCTCTCATGACTAGCAGAAACTGAATTACATGGAAGAGATGTGACTTTAAAAACTTAATGTCAATAAACATAAACGGGGCACAAAGTTCATTCCTCCCTGGTATAGACCTTCCCATGGTACGTAATGCTGACACTATTATTGCCCCATACCAGTGCCACATCTGAAACATTTACATTGTTATGCCCATATATTTATACAATGGTGAAATATTTCATGTTTTACATTGCTATATGGATAAGTGTATATATAGCATGTGTTTGTGTGTGTTTAATATGATGAATAAAACCAACCTTTGTGATGAATATTATTATCGTTGGAATATTTAACTGTGTGTTGATTTTGAAGTTGTGAGAATTTTAAGTTGCTTGTTAATGTGCCTTTAAGTCATCTATTGACTTGTGGTAATCCACGAATTTCACAGGATTTTTAAAGCAAGGAATACTGAAAAGTGGATTTGCTAGTTTCTTCCTCTGAAATACAGCCTACAGCAACTGGTATTTGTTGGCCATCTCCTATCCAAGTTCTAACCAGGGCTGGCCCTGCTTAGCTTCCAAGATAAGCTAAGAATTAGTTTCTTTGAGATATTAAGATTGATCTTGCCTAACAAGAGACTGGGAGAGGAGCAGCGCTGGGTCCTTTTGATTCCATCATTGTGTTTACATGGTATCTAGGGATTCCTCATTGCATTTGCTTATGCACCAAAAACCAGTTTGGCCTGCAAAGGATTATTCAGCACTTTGGAGCCAGTTTTTATGTATCACTAGCTGTCCCCTGCCACACATTGCTGTGGCTCAGTGTTTTATGTGTGTATATATTTGTGTATTTATTTATTTATTTATTTATTAACTTTATTTGTATCCCGCTAGCATCTCCCGAAGGACTCGATGTGGCTTACAAAGGCCAAGGCCCTCAATAAAACAATAACATAGCAATATATCTATATATGCATGTTTGTGTATATATGTAGTTTTGCGCATGCGTTGTAATGTATTTTTTGGCTTTTTTGGCTTTTGAAGTCCCTTCCGCTGTGTTTTCCAGTGTTTTTATGAGTGATGGTCACTCGTTGGCCTGATAGGTGTACTGTGTCCAAATTTCTTGTCAGTTCATCCAGTGGTTTTTGAGTTATGTTAATCCCACAAACGAACATTATGTTGTTATTTATATAAGATGGAGAACTAAAGAAGAGGAAAGGGGAAATGTTCCAATGGTAACTGCAAGCACAACACTGGATTTTAGTCCAATGACCTGCCTTCACCAGTCTCTTAACGTAAAGCAGCACAGAAGCTTCAGCCCTTCTCTTTTTCTATTAATAGAATAAAAAAGGAATTAAATCCTTTTTTTTCGTAGGCAATATCTGAGACTACATCAGGCCCAAATACAGCTACATTACTGGACCTCTGTGGCACAGCAGGTTCTTGCATAAAAACATATAGCAAAAATAATGAAGAAAGAAAAAGACAGGGAAAAGGGGAGTGAGTGGGGAGGAAAACAGAGAGGGAGAGAAGAGGTGACATGACCTCAACTAAGCCAACTGAGTCAGGCAATCCGGTTCCCACCACCCACACACAGCAGTCCAGCCCACAGCACCCTCTGCAAGCTGGCTCAGCCTGTTTGTTCTCCGCTGGAACTGAACAAATCAACAGGCCGAGCAACTTTGCAATGTCCCTTTCTCTCCTAGCAGAAGCAAGAAGCCGCTTAAAGTCATCCAACATTCATTTCCTCCTCGTTTAAAGAAAGAACTATAAAGAAAAGGGGAGCAAAGTGGTGACACAGCCCCTAATTCTACCCCCTTAAAGAATTCCTTCCAATTTTCAGCAACTTCAAACTTTTGTTGAGCATTTAGAAAGATACTTTAGGCACTCAAAAAAAAAGGGGCAGGCAAAGCAACCAAGGGGGTGTTAATAAAATAAATGCAAAACTTCCTGGTGTTAGTAAATTTTACTTTCCGTCACACCAAAAATTTGAGGATTAACTAAGAATTTCATTGGGAGGCAGATGCTCTCATTTCACCCCCACTCATAGCTGGACATCTAGATTGGCCCATAAGGTCCAACCAGTTATCACCTTATCACCTTCAGCTATAATGCACACAAAGGTTGACAATAAAGCGTTTCACAGTCGGATGGGAAATTTTAGACTGTTAACTTTTGGTGTTTATAATATGGATTATTTGTTTTTAGCTATAGTTTTATGTTCTGTTTTATTTATTTATTTATTTGCTGCATTTATATGCCGCACTTCTCACCCCGAAGGGGACTCAGAGCAGCTTCCAATATATATTTTCATACAATATATTATATTATTAGCATAGTACAATGTCAGTATATATTACTATATTGCACTATACCATTATATTGTAATATTATTAGTAATATTACATGTAATGTAAATATATAATTATAATTATAATAATATGTACGTTTAAGATCTTGTGAGCCGCCTTGAGTCCGCTCTGGAGAAAAGTGGCATAGAAATCTCTGAAATAAATAAACAAGAAATAAACTCTATAATTTCCAGCTGAATTCTCTTGCCCTTTGCTCAACAGTCCTGTCTGTTGCAATGTCTGCAGCGTTTTCTAAGTTTAAACTGCCTTGGTATTTTCTCATGATCCCATGAGGTCAGTTCTGCAGTAAGAGAGTTCATTGCTAGCCTTGGATTTTAAAGCTGGAGAAGGTTTTAAGCTTAAGCTCTCTACCAATGAGAGAAATCTTATGTAAATATTCACTCATTAATTCTATATACGTTCACAAGAGCAATTGTTCTTTAAGAGGAAAAAAGTCCAAGGATTTTATTTTAGTTCAATACATGGCTCTCCTCTTCCTCCATTTTATTGCCACAACAATCCTAATGGACCGAAAGTGAAACAGTCACCTAGAGAGTGACCAAATTACCCAGGAAGTTTTCACAATTCAGCTAAGACTGGCACTTCAACCCTTCAACTCTTAACAAAAAAAGCGAGCAATATGTGGTTCTCCGGGGATGATTGGGACACAGCTTTCATCAATCCTTATCCCCTATGGAGATGAAAGATTAGGGAAACTGCAGTCCAACAACATTTTGTTGGACTGCATCTCCCTACTGTAACTACTACACATCAGTGGATTTCAAGGGAACTGAGAAAGTCAATGGGTCTCATCTAAGCATGACTAGGTCTGGAGTCAACCCACCATCTGGCCTGATATGAGGCAGAGTCTTTGCTCAGCTATATAGCAAGTTATTTTGAAGGATCTCAGCTTCAAGTTGAAATCTTAAACAAACTGCTCAATATTTTTTCCCATTCCCCACCCTCAGTACAGGTGGCCCTTGGTTAGATTCCAGGATTGAAATTCATGTATATTCAATGACATAAGAAACAGCAAAGTCAAGATTCGTTTGCAGGATTAAAAAAAAAAACATTTTCAAGCTATGGATAGTTCAATTCACAGATTCAGTAAGCCCGACTGCTCATTGGAGGGAAGGATAGCAGAGGCAAAGATGAAGTACTTTGGCCACATCATGAGAAGAAAGGAAAGCTTAGAGAAGACAATGATACTGGGGAAAATGGAAGGAAAATAGGAAGAGAGGCCGACCAAGGGCAAGATGGATGGACGGTATCCTTGAAGTGACTGGATTGACCTTGAAGGAGCTGGGGGAGGTGACGGCCGACAGGGAGCTCTGGCGTGGGCTGGGCCATGAGGTCATGAAGAGTGAGAAACGACTGAATGAATGAGCAACAACAAGCCACATAGGGCTGAATGTACTGGACCACCCAATCCAAACCCTTAAGATGAAGTCGGCTACATTTGACACTCACTGAGATTATGGTTGTCTTTCTTCTGCCTTTCTTTCAGAAATGCTTTGGCTTCATTCTCTACAAAGCAGAAGAAAAAATATAGAGAAACAAGGAACAACAGTCAATATCAGCTGCCACACTCCCCGGTACTGTAGCATTTATTGGTGCTGTTTGGATCTCCATAATCTAGTACCTGACATCTCTCTCTTGATATTGGGCAGGTCAGCTGGGCAAGAGTTGCTGACAGTTACAACTGGCTCCATCATCCCTTGGTTGCTGTACACATCCAGGAGGTTTCCAGAGACAGGCAGCTAGACATGAGGAGGAAAAGGAAGAATTCAATCTACTTTCTTGCCTACACAGGCAAGAAGGCCTAGTCTCAGATTTAGACACAACTAAGTAAAAGCTACAGCTTAGATCAGAGATGGAAATCATGCAGACATTCCAAATGCTGGTGAACTAAAACTCCCAGTGGTAAGGAAGGCTGGGAGCTGCAATCAAATGATATCTGGAGGACTGCATGATTCCCACCCCTCTTCTAAAGCACTGCTACTTAAACTGTGGGTCCCGACCCTAAATGGGGTCCCCACAGCTCAATGTTGGGATCACAAACAATTTGACAATAGTGAAACGTTTCAGAATACAATCTATTTATTTATTTGTTTGTTTGTTTGTTTACTATATTTGTATACCGCTTTTCTCAGCCCTCGGGTGACTCAAAGCGGTTAACAGTAGCAAAATTCAATCCTCAAAACATCATACAACAGTTAAAAACAATTAAACAGTAGCATAATAGACAATCATTATAAATCAATACAACATCTCATTAGCGTCTCATACTTAAAATCAAGATCCAGTCTCATCATCCAATTGTTCCATATTCCTATGTTTGTTACACTGCCTTTTCAAATGCATGCTCGAATAACCAGGTCTTCACTTTCCTCCGAAATGTTAACAGGGAGGGGGTCAATCTGTAGGAAGGGCATTCCATAGCACAGGGGCCACCACTGAGAAGGCCCTGTCTCTCATCCCCGCCAAACATACTTGTGACTGAGGAAATTGCCAGAGGAAATGTTTAATCAAATGCACAGAAGAACATCCATGTCTTCAAATCTTTCGGAAAAGTGTATAAGGTGGGCGCTAGTCTGATCTCCCTAGGAAATTCCAGAGTCGGGGGAGGGGGGGAGGGGTCAACAACCGAAAAAGTCCTCACTCTCATTCCCACCAATGAGGCCTGTGACTGAGGTGGAAGTGAGAGAAGGGCCTCCCCAGAAGATCTCAGGGATTGTGTGGGTTTGTAGAGGAAGATGAGGTCTTGTATATTAAAACTTTAAATATGAAAACTTTAAAAACACGTTAAATTGATATGTGTACGCATTTGCCTTGTTTTTGAATTCTGTTATCTTGTGTCATCCCACTGTTAGCTGCCTTGACTCCAGTGGGAGAAAGGTGGGATAAATAAAAAGATTATGATGACAACAACGATAATAATAATAATAATCTGAAATCACAACACAGCCATTTATTTTATTCTCATTGTCACTGCATTTATTTAGATCTCACATTCCTTTCTTTAATAAGACTAAAAAAATCCCAAAAGGAATTCAATAGTGCATTATCAGCACAGGAGATTTCAAATATAAGCAAGATACCTGCCTCTCTCACAAAAAAACACCAATGTGCCAGCATCACAACAGACTCCCTCTGAAGTCATAATATAGCCATGTATGTATTGTGTTTCTGGGTTTACATTTATTTTTTGCTTGGATGTCAGATAGAAAAGACATCTCTCACTTCAGTTTAACTTGGGCCTTGTTTCAGTAGCATCACAGATAGAGATGCAGACAAAGAAGATGTCAGATTGGAGAATGGGGTCATCTTCACTTGGCACAAATATAACATTAATAATCATTCACAGTCTTTTCTTTCTTACAGGAAGAAAAGGAAAATCACAAAATTGTCTACTGGAACCTAGAGATGGACAAGAATATTTCTTCAATTTTGAGAAAAATACGGAATCCTCTGGAAGAGATTTTGCCAGTTGTCCCTTCCTTTGCTCACTCGCGGCCATCCAGGAAAGTATCTCTGGTGCCTTCCTTCGAAGAGCAGGTAAGTATCTCCCAGCTGGGATAAGGCTTCTTTTTAGACTATGTCTCCGTAGGGTGACATACCATCCCCTCCCCCCAATTATAGGTTTGGAGGGCTAAGGCACCAGAGGAAGGAAGGAAGGAAGGAAGGAAGGAAGGAAGGAA